>ML014182.1:0-88713 GCA_003615045.1 Caulochytrium protostelioides | reverse complement strand
CCGCCGCCGCGCCCGCCGCCTGCTGCTCGGGCGCCCACGGCCGCCGCCGGCGCCCACGGCGCGCGCGCCCCCTCGAGCGGAGGCGCCACCCGTCCCGACCCGTCCCGACCCGTCCCGTCCCGCCGGCGCCGGCGCCGGCGCCGCCGCGGCGGAGCAGCCAAGCCCCCTCCCAGCCCCGGCGAGGACGCCGCCGCGGACGCCCAACTGTCAAGGCCAAAGCGTGGGCGCCAGGAGGCCACTCGGCGGCAGCGGGACACCACGCCGCGACGGCGGCGGCCAGCGGCGCTCGATCGGCATCCGCGGGACCATACCAGCGGGAGGTCTGGGGATGCCGAGGCCGTTGGAGCCGTCTGCGCGTCGGAGCCGTCTGCGCGCCGAAAGGCCATGATCACCCGCTCGTCTGCTCGCCACGCGACCCCGATCGCCGCTGTCCTCCCTGCCGCCGCCGCCGCCGCCGCCATTGCGGCCGTCTCGTCCCTCAGTGGTCCCTGGTGGGTCTCCTGCTGCGTCCTCATTTTGATCCATCGCTGGTTCCTGGCCGATCCCTGCTCGGCCGACGCGCTCCGTGGGCTCGGTCCGACCACGACGACCGCTGACTGTTCGCCGCCGCCGCTACCGGCGTTGGCCTCGCCCGTGGACGGCTGCGACGCGATCCTCCCCATACGGGGCCCTCCTGCGCCAGCACCATCGGCCAAGATCGGACCTGCCGTCGCGTCCGCCGCCCCAGTGGGCTGCCGTCGCCACGGCGCGACGGCGCTCACGATCGACGCCCCCATCCCGATGATGGCCGCCATGACGACGGCCGGTGCCGGTACCGGTGCCGCCACCGCGCGCCATCGGTCTTCCCGGCCCCTAACGCACCGGATCGCGCTCCTCATGGCCGTCGTCGTGGGGGCCGCCCTTCTGCTGCTGCCGCCGTCGATGCACGCCGCGACGTCCGCGACGCCGGCAGCGCCCGAGGCGGCCCCCCCGGACGATCCGACGCACCCCCGTCACGCGCGCGTCCGGCCCAACGACTACGAGCGGTATACGTACCTCGCCATCCAGATCGACGTGCCGAACGCCCACGCGCGGGACCTCGACGACGGCATCCTCAGTGACGCGATGGGCGCCGCACGCACGCTCGGCGGGGAGCTCGTCGGCCCCGTCGGCGCGCTGGCGGACCACTTCCTCGTCGCCGTCCCGCGCCACCACGCCGCCGCGTATGTGCCCGTCTTTGGCGGCGCCGACCTCCACAGCCTCATCTCGCCCGCGGCGCCCTCGACGCCCGCGGCTTCCACGGCGCCCCAGCCCCCGGCGTCGACACCCGCCGCGACGCGGCCCGGCGTCAGCCACCGCCACGAGCACGCCTACCACCGCCACCTCGAACGCCGCGCCGCTGCGATGCCGGCCGTCCGCTGGTCCAAGGTCCAGATCCCGCAGCGCCGGCTCTTCCGCCGGCCGTGGGTCACCTCGCCCAGCAGCAGCAGTGGCAGCTGTGGCGCCAGCGCCGACGCGGCGAGCGATGCAGACGTGACGCTCGTGGCGGGTGTCGACGGCACGACGACGTCGACCTTGGCGCGCCGCAGGCTCGTGCCGCGACGCAGCGCTGCCGACGACAAGGACAAGACGAGCAAGGACGAGATCAACCAAGCGATCGAGGCCGTGCGCGCCGAGTTCGGGATCACGGACCCGCTGTTCAGCAAGCAGTGGCACCTGATGAACCCGCTGCAGCCCGGGAACGATATGAACGTTGTCGGCGCGTGGCGGTTCGGGTATACCGGCCGCAACGTGACCATCAGCTTCATTGACGACGGCATCAACTACCACCACAAGGACCTCGAGGACGCCTTCTACATGGGCGGCAGCTACGACTTTAACGACCACGTGCCTCTGCCAATGCCGCGGCTGCCGGAGGACCGCCACGGCACGCGGTGTGCGGGCGAGGTCGCTGGCCGCCGCGGCAACGACGTCTGCGGCGCGGGCATCGCGTGGGACGCCCGCGTCTCGGGCTCGCGCATTCTCAGCGGTGACCTGACCGAGGTTGAGGAAGCCGGCTCGCTGACGCTGGACCTGCAGAACAATCACATCTTCTCGTGCTCATGGGGCCCCGCAGACAACGGCAAGGCCATGGAGGGCCCGCCGGACATCGTGCTGCAGGCGTTCCTGACGGGCATTACGAAGGGCCGCGGCGGCAAAGGCTCGATTTACGTCTTTGCCTCGGGCAACGGCGGCAGCTTCGGCGACAACTGCAACTTCGACGGCTACACGAACTCGATCTACTCGATCACGATCGGCGCCGTCGACCGCCACAACCAGCACCCGGTGTACTCGGAAGCGTGCTCGGCCGTCTCGGCGGTCGCGTACAGCAGCATGTCGCCGGCGACGAACAGCGAGCCGAGTGGGATCAGCACGACTGACTGGCCTGCCGAGTGCACCGAGTCGCACGGCGGGACCTCCGCCGCAGCGCCACTCGTCTCGGGCATCCTCGCGCTTGCGCTCGAGGCCCGGCCCGACTTGACGTGGCGCGATGCGCAGCACCTCGTCATCCAGACGGCCGAGCCCATCGCGTTCGACCCGGCGACGGCGCAGCCGCCCGGAATCATGAGCGACGGTGTGCACTGGCAGCCCGTCGCTGAAAACCGCTACTACCACCACGGATTCGGGTTCGGCCGCGTCAACGCCGAGCACCTTATCCAGAAGGCGCTCAACTGGACGCTGGTGGCGCCCCAGACGCACGTGGACCTCACGTGGAGCGCGCCCGTGGACGCCGCTGACCCGTCGCAGACGGGCATCCTCTTCGCGCGCGGCGCGTACCCGGGGTCCCCGACCAGTCGCACAGCGACGCACGTGTTCAACCTGACGCCCGAGCAGCGTGGCGCCGCGGGGCTCGGCACGATCGAGCACGTCACGCTGGTCTTCAAAGCCACCTACCCGCGCCGCGGCGAGGTCCGCGTCCGCCTCACCGACCCGCTCGGCCGCGTCAGCGTGCTCAGCCCGGGCCGCCGCAACGACGTCGACAGCGCCGGCTTCGTCGACTGGATGTTCATGTCCGTCGTCCACTGGGGCCTCACGGGCACGCAGGCCACGCTCGGCAAGTGGACCCTCGTCGTCGATGCCGACGCCGTCAACGCGATCCCGGACGCCGCCAACACGACCGGCCGCTTCCTCGGCGCCACGCTCACGCTCTACGGCGCGTCCGACCTCTCCGCGCCGCCCGTGCCGCCGCACCTGCCCCCGGGCCACGACGGCGCCCCGGCGCCCGGCCCCCCGGATACCGGCCAGCCCCCCGACAGCGACGGTCCCGGGGTTGTGCCCCAGCTGCCCATCGAGGACGGCCAGCCCGTCGTGCGCGAGAGCCACCTGGGCAGCCTGCTGCTGATGTTGCTGCTCGTGCTGCTGTGTAGCGCGACGCTGGCGTTGTGCGCGATCCGGTGCTGCGGCCCGCGCAGCCCGACGCCGCCCAACCCGAGCGCCGCGGCCTGGCCCGTCCGCGGCCTCGCCGCCCTCGTCTGGGCCGCCGGCTGTGTCGGCTTCCTCCCGGTCCGCGTCGTCTGGCGGCCCGCGTGGCCGTTCCTCATCGTCACGTGGGACGCCGGGTTCGCGCCCGCCAACACGCCGTACCGCGGCACGCTGATCTATGCGAAGTCGCGGCTGCTGCGGCGCCTGGCGGCGATTCGGGACGGCCGCGCCGGCGTGCAGCGCGCCTTCGACGGCGTCCTGCGGCCCTTCTTCGGCGGCCGCCGCGACCGCGCGCACCACGGTACGACCGCTGGCGGGCCCTACGGCGAGTATGACAACGACCTCGACGACGGCCTGTCGAACGCGGGCATTGACGCCGAGTACGACGAACTCGACGGATCCTCCAAGGCCTTTGTGCCCCTCAAGACCCTCCACGGCCTTCACCCGCACGCCCCTGCGTCCGACGACGACGACGACGACGACGATGACGACGACGGCGATGACGAGCACCGCTCCCGGCCGCAGCACGGCGGCAACGGCTCGCCGAAGGGCGGTAGCGACGAGGACGGGGACGAGGACGGGGACGATCTGTTCGCGACGACCAACGACCCGGGCGTCGACAGCCACAGCCCGAGCGACGTCGACTTGCTCGAGGACTTGCCGGCGATGCCGGCCACGCCCGGCGCACGCAGCGTCGGGCTCGGCGGCCCTCGGGCGGCCCTCGGCCCCAGCGGGCTGCGCTCCGAGACGCGCGCGGCGTCGCCAGGGGACCACGAGCGGGACGCGGCGTTCGAGTCCCTGAGTCTGGTGACGCCGCCGCATCCGCAGCCCTCGCCGGCTAGCGCGGCCGCGGCCGGCGGGCTCCTGCCACCGCCAGCCGCTGGCCGCAAGATCAACGGCGGGGAGGCGCCCCCGTAAGTCCGGCAGCCGCCTCAGTCACTGTCGCGCGGTTGGCGCGTCTTTATCCTCGTTGACTGATCCCGTGGTGCAATCGCGGGACCCTGGTCGGTCCTGCATCGCACGCGGCCGTGCGTTTCCTCTATGGATGAAGAGACACATAACGATGCCTCGTGCTTTTTGGGGGGCCATGCCGCGGTATGAAGCCGCCGGTTGGCCGTTCCCTTGTTTCATCCGCATGGTCGGTCTGCGGCATGGGCAGCCCGACCGCCTCGTTGGCGAGACCGTGGCCGGTGCCGCGTGGCTCGAGACACGAGACAGCACCGGAAGGGTCGTTGGCGGAGACCTCTCCCATGGAGGAGACCATCACGAGGAACGCCTTTAGAAGCAGGGCTTGGACCGGGGGCGAGCACGCGATCGGAGCATCGCCGCGCTTCGATCGGCCGCCAACGTGGTGAACCAGGGCCGGGAGGGGGGAGGGTCCGCTATCCATTGATTTGGCATCATCGCAGGCATCCGAGGGGACTCGAAGACAACCGTGGGGCCGTCCAGCCCAGACGAGAACGACGCGCCGCTGCCGACGCCGATGCGCGCCGTGCCGGAAACCAGCCGCCCTCCGATCGGCCATGTCTGCTCGGGTTCCGGTCGGGGGCTTGCCTTTTGCGGATCAATCTCTCTATCTCCGCTGGGGAAAGCCGCGGAGGCGTCCCTCGCGAGGACGGGTGTATTCTTGTCATCAGCGGTCAGATTTGCATGAATCGAGGAGGACGATGCGAGCGCCGGAGGCGGCGTCATGGTCGGCAACAGCGACAGAGAGGGTGGGAGACAAACGCCTCGCGCGGCTGGCGAAATTGGTCGTGAGGGTTCAGCTTCGGGGCGGTCCACCATCGCTGCGTTTCTATTTCGGAGACCCACGCGGGCCGTGCTTGGCCGCCCATGAACGACCCAGCGTCGACGGTCGCCACCCGGAGCACCCCCGTCCGACGCATCAGCGATGGCGGGACGCCGATGATCGGCCGGCGCGATCGCCTCGGAGCGACGCCCAGAAACGCCTTCACAGACCTAGGCGTGTTCCGGCCCGCGCGGAGAGCCACGAGCGACGGGCAACGGGTCATGACGCTTCTGGCACACCCGAACGATGCACCGTGCCGACCGGCGGATGTCCTGCCGGCACCCCTCGGGATGCCGCGACCTGCCACCCCGTTGGCGGTCGATCCGGGGGCCGGCCGATCGTGCCGAGTATACCCATCGGAGGTATATTCCTGTGGCAACAACCATGGATGGTGACGACATGATTATGCCCAAGCGAGCCGCGCATTGTCGCCCTCGTGCATGTCGATGATGTAGCGATCAGAAGGTCTCCCCATCTTTCCCATCCCCGCTTCTGTCCCACCGTCCCTTGTACATGAGATACGACTCACCTGCGGCGACGGCGGACCCCTCCTCCCTCACCCCTTGTTCAACGGTTGCCCGACACCCGCGACACGCCGCTCTGTAATAAACCCACTCTCTTCCGTCCCCTCCGCATTTCCCTTTTGTGTGGTAGACATCGCCGCACAGTGCGTTCGCGTGTATCTTTTTTTCGACCGCGACACCCTTTTTCCAGCTGGTCTGGCTCTCTCTCCATCCATACTCCGGTGCTGGTCACACCTCTCGCCTTGACGGCTCCAGGACAGCCGTAACGCGCCCATTCTACGCTGTGAGCGGCTTCGACGACAATCTGAAGCCCCGGTTCCTAGTATCCCGACTCTCCCTCATCGTCGCCGTTTCCGCGATCTCTTCCGATCGCGTGATCGGCACTTAATCTCCGACGCGACTTTCCGAACACCCGACGCCGTGCACGGTCCGCTCGTGTCGGCACTGCCCCTCCCGCTCCCCCCTAGCATTGGCCTTCCTCGGAGGCCTGCGCCCGCCTCTCTGCTGCAGTTTGAGTCGCTCTGCAGCCTTCCGCGGCCCACGCGCCCTTTTCTTGACTTCCTTCTGCGTTCTTGCCGTTGTGCTCCAGGTAACGTTTTTTCTTTTCCTTTCGACCACCCAGGGGCGCCATGAAAGCGGGAATGATCGCGCGTCGTGGCCGGCAATGATACGCGTCGATCGATGTCATGTTCATAGGTCCGTCGGCCACTCTCCGGCGCTGTCGGTGTCGCCACTGGGCAGGCTCACGTGTGGCAGGGCACCAGGGCACCAGGGCACCATGCCCATGCCGCGCCCGCCACGGCGTACCATGTGTGCCACGACCGCTGGACTGAGAGCTCCCAGGGAGGCCGCGGCGCATGTCATGACGGCAGCGGGCCGCGTGACGCAGGAGATCGTGCTGATCACGGATCCCAGGGCCGCCCTGCCCTGGGCAGAAAAAAGCGCGTCTTGACACGGCTTCGGTGGTTTTCTCGCGCATCGTCCGAAGCTTGGGACCGGGCGCGACCCCGTCGCCCGAGCTCGCATCGAAGCACGCATACTCACCTCGTGCTGTCTGGGTTCTCTTGATTTTTTTTTTCGCGCATCGTCGGTTTGGGGAACGCTGAAAACGACCCACGCCGGCGATGGCCCGCGGTCTATATGAACCGCGGCTGGCGCGATGCGTTTGGGCATGCGGCCCTCGCGGGTCGGATCGCTTGGCCATGCATGACGTGGTCTGGGGGTCGTGTCGAATCACCTTGCGCGGCTCATCTTCCGCCTGCAAACCCCTTTTCGCTGGATCGGTCACCCTCTTGCCTTTTTTCACAGCGACAGGTAATGTCTCACTCGCTCGCCATGCGCCGCATCTGCTTTTGCCTCGTCTCAAGTCTTCGGTTACGCAAAAAAAAAAAGTTAGAGGAGTATGATTGTCGCTGGCGTCCACGGCCGTGAGAGCAAGGCCAAAGCATTCGTGAAAAGTGAGAGAGCCGACGTCAAGTCAGCGCTGCTTTTTCCCTGACCATATGCGTGACTTGTCAGGCGCGCATGCCCACCACCTTTAGACATCATGGAACTTTGGCCATTGGGGCGTACCCAGCGCGCATCAGCTCATGACGCCACATCTCTGCTCTGCTTTTTTTTTCAAGTCCCGTCTGCCGACGAATGATACTCACATTCCCTGACCATTCTCTCTCTGCTGTTTGCTGATTACGATTCCCACTATTCTCCATGATTCTTTCTGATGCCGCGGCCGTTGTTGCTGGGACGCCGTGGAACCGTACCGTACCGGCGGGTCGTGGATGGATCGCCATGGCGCCACCCATGCTTCCATGATTGACACATCGCTGGCGTCTGCTGACGCTGACGCCCCCCACCGGGTCTGTCTGGCTCCGATGACTGCTCGTCTGCTCCTCACCGCCGTTCCCGGGCATGCCCTTCTGCCGATCGGGATCGCCGTGTGCTTTGTGGACGCTTTTCCCTGGTGGGATGGTCCTTTTTCGCGGGTGCCTGCTCCGGCACCTCACGGGTTGGCCGGTGCTTGGGCCGATGGCTTGGAGGGCTTTCCCTCGCCATCCTGCCATCCGACTGCTGGTTCTTCTTGCGGGCTCGCCGACTCCAGCACCTCCGCAGTCGTGCGTACGCCAGCAAAGGGACAAAGTTGCGGTGGCGCAGCTCGACGGCGTCGTTGACACGGGCCCCGACCGGTCCGACGCGAGTTTTTTTTTCTCGCGCGAGGCTTAGCCCGCGACCCCCGCACGGACGTCGCGTCGGCCTCCTAGTTTTCTCTCGCCGCGCCGGCGTCCACGCCAGGCCGGTCCGGGCAGGAGACGCGGACGCGTCGGTGCGGGTGTCCGTCCGTCGGTCGCCACGGCCGCCTCCGAGCCGATCCTCGTCGGACCACCCTCGGGACGCCTCCGACCATGGGCCAGGCGCGACGTCACGGCGACCGCCGGAGCCGCGTCCCGCCCGCCGCCGACGCGTCCCGCGGCCGTCGCCCGGATCCGCACGAGGACGCCCTCGCGCCGCCCATGTCCTCGGCGCACGCCGCATTGCCAAACGGTAAGTTGTAGGTCTGCGTGATTTCTCCCTCGGCCAAGGCCCTCGCCGCCCTGGAGCCTGCTTCGGCGGGCGGCGCGCGCAGCGCCCTGCCGCCCTCCTTCCGCCCTCGTCCGGCCACTGCCACCCGAGCAGTCGCACCCACCGTCTCGCTGGACACCGGCACCGGCACGACAGCTCGCGAGGGATGGGTGGCGGCGGCGCCTTCTTGCGTACGGTGGCCTCGCGCCGCTGCGAGCGAGCCCCGCGGGGTGCCTCGGACCCATCCGGACCGACGGGCACCGTCGGGGCGCGAAAAAGCAGCAACAGCGCCAAGAAACCGGTGGGCGCGCGCGCGCCGCCCGGGACGCCATCACACCACGGGGGCCGGGGCCGGCCATGACGCCCGCGCTTCGGCCGCCGCAGCGTGAGCAGCAGCAGCAGCCGCTGCCGCCGCAGCAGCAGCAGCAGCAGCAGCAGCAGCAGCAGCCGAGGCGGTTGAGGCGCCGTTGGCCGTCGTCGGACGCATGCACTCAAACTCACCCATCGATACGCTCTTCTTTCCTTCTTTTCTGGTGTGCCTGGCGGTCTTTTTTCTCGCCTTTCTTGGCTCCCCCCTCGGCGCTTGGTCCGCCCGCGCCCACGCGCGCTGGGACCACGCTGGCTCGACCTGGCTCGGCCCGACCTTGCTGGGCTCGGGACCTGATGGGCGACATCGTGCCACGCGCCGACGCTCGTTCTGGATGGATGGTGGCCTCTGCCCTCTCGGTGACGCCTGTCTGCGCTTGTCTCATCGGCGTGCGTCGTGGCTCGTTTCTCGGGGCATCGGCTTCGGCGGGCGGATCCACGCTCGTGCATGCTCGGTCGGCCCTTGGACTGTCCCTTATCCGGCCTGGCCCGCGGCTTCCCCTTCCGTCTCCTCCTCCGTGGCCTCCCGCATCGGCCTCGTCCTCCCGCGTCTCTCCGCGCTCCCTCGTCGACCGACGCTCTCTCCTGGCTGCGGACCGGCGACGTCTCCTGGCCATTCCGGCTATTTCGCACGGCGGGTGTCGGTCGACCACGACGCGGGTCCCTGGGAATCCCGACGCACCGTTAAACGCATGCCTCCCCCGCATTGCCGCCGTCCCTCTCATCGCCCTCATCCTTCCATCCTCATTCTTTTTTTCTTCTTCTTCGTCGGCTTGCATCGACCTTGCATCAACTCGGCGTCTGCTTGGTTGACTGGGCTTGGCTCCTTTCTGGGCCTCTTCGGCGGCGCTCGGACACGGCGGTGCTGTGCTGCGCACTCTCATTACGGGACGGGACCCGGTCCTTTCGTGGCCTCTTGCCACGGCGTTCGACCGACCCACGACCCACGACCCACGACCGGCTGCTGCTGAACCACGCCTTCGCCGTCGCGTCGCCCCTTTTTTTTTCTTGCGGGTCTTGGCGCACGAATTAAACGCGTTCCGGACGCGCCTTTGCTGCTGCGCACAGGACCCGCCGCCGCCCACGGCATCGACACCCGCCGCGGCCCGGGCAGTGCCAGCAGTCCACGCGCGCTATCGCCCGCATCGCCTCCGCGTCACGCTTCCTCCCGCCGCTACGCCGAGGCCCCGCCCGCGGCGTTCAACGACCCGGCGCCGAGCCGCTCCGACGTCCGCGACCGTTCCCGCTCCCGCGACCGCTCCCGCGACCGCGACCCCGCCGCGCTCGACCCTGCTCCGACCGCGGCCCGTCGCGCCGCCCACCAGGACCGCCGGCAGCCGTCCGCGCCGCTCGCGCGCCTCGCCTCGCTGAGTCCACCCCGCGGATCCAGCCCACCGCCCGTTCCCGCGAGTCGTGACCCCGACGCTCCGCCCGCCGTTGCTGCTGCTGCCGCCGCCGCCGCCAACGCCAACGCCGCCGCCGCCAACGCCGCCGCCAACGCCGCCAACGCCGCCGCGCAGAGCTCCCAACGGAGTCGCACGAGCCGGCCGGGTATCAGTCCGCACCACAGTCCGACGGCTCCACGCCGCTCGCACCACGGCCACGACCACGACGACCACGACTTGGCGACCGCATCGGCCGCATCGCACCTGCAGGCCCAGCGCGAGGCATTCACGTCGCCCCACGCATACTTGACGTCTCCGACATCCCACCACGTGAAGTCGTCCGCGCCGTCGTCGTCTAGCTCGACACCGCTGAGGTCGCCGTCGCCACCCACGGCCGTCTCGTCGTCGTCCTCCCACCACGTCCCGTACGGTCCACGGCCCTATCCCACGGCCCCGGCCTCCTCCGCCCATCCTCCCCTCTTCCTCACCCCACCCCATCATCGGGTGATCGTCTCGCCCCCGTCCGGCGCGCATCCCACGAGCTCACCACCGCCCCTTTTCAACGCTCCGCCTTCTTCCTATCCCTCTTTCCCCCTGCACCCGGCACGCGCGCCAAGCCCTGCCCGCACCGCGTCGCCGGCCTCCCCGCCGCTGCCCTCGCTCCCGTCCACCCCCGTTTCTCCTTTCCAGGTCGCGTTTCCGCCGTCGTCCGCCAAGTCGCCGTCCACCGCGTCGGCCGCCGCCGCCGCCGTTGTCGCCACGAGCCGTGCCCAGCTGCAAGCGTTTCAACGACGTGCCCACCCGCCGCCCGCCCCCGCGTCGGTGTCCCCCCCGGCGCCGCCGCTCCACTGTCCCGACGACCGCGTCTCGGTGGTTACTTCGGCCTGTGACCCGGCCTCGGTCCACGTGCGTCCGCAGCATCCGCTGCATCCGCCTCCGCAGCCGCCGCTTGGTCCCCTGGCCATGTCCGGCTACTACTCGGAGTCGACCCTTGCCGACTCGGACGACGTGACGCCCCACGCGACGGTTCCCCACGGCGCCCAGCACGCGATGGCCCACCACCAACTGCCCCCGCCGCCCAACGGCGGCCCTCACTCGACCGTCACCGCCTCCGACCTCTCCGATATGGAGACCACCTCCGCCGCGTCCATGTCCGGCGTCGAGTTCCCCGACGGCCACGGCGGCTACCCGCGCCAGCAGCACCCGGGGCTCGCCATGCAGCACCCCGTGCACCACATGGCCGCGGGCGCCCCCGCCCCGCCGGGCATGGTCATGCGCATGGGCCCGCCCATGGGCGTCGGCCCGGGCGGCATCCAGCCCGGCCTGCCCTCCCAGGGCGGCGCGTACGGCTTGCCCATGGTCGGCGCCGCCAACGGCGCCCCCGCGCCCGAGATGCGCCACATGCACCAGGACATGCGCCAGACCGCCGCCGGCCAGCAGCAGCAGCAGGGTCCAGCCGCGCACGCGCCCGGCATGATGGCGCCGCAGGCCGAAGCGCTCCCGCACAAACCGAATGTGCCGATCCACTCGTACGCGCTCATCGACGACCCGAACGCGCCGAAGCTGCCCAAGACGAACAAGGGCAACACGCGCCACGTGATGGCGCTGCTCTCGGAGATGTGGATCTTCCACATGGCGTTCATCCTGCTCGGCACGTACATGATGACGTTCTATGCGCCGCAGAACTACCTCGACGGTGTCTCGTGGAACTACGGCTGCTGGTGGAAGATCGGCTGGCTGTTGCCGCTGCCCTACACGCTCATCTGCTACGTCGGCCTCACGCTGCCGTTCCGCACGCCGAAGTACCTCTACAACGACCCGACCATGCCCAAGCGCCGCGTCGACAACTTCTACATCCTGACGGTCACAAAGGGCGACAACCGCGACGCCGTGTACCGCACCTGGAACGCCCACAAGCACCTCGAGCGCCTGCACCCGTCGGTCCGCGTCCACGTGCTGACGGACGAGCCGTACTTCTTTGAGAACATCAACTGCTACACGTGCCCCAAATCGTTCGAGACGAGCTGCTCCAAGTACAAGGCGCGCGCCCTCGAGTGGTACCGTCAGACGATGGCCTTCACCGAGCACGACTGGGTCCTCCACCTCGACGAGGAGTCGGTCATTGACGACGAGTCCGTGAAGCGCTGCCTCGAGTTCGCGTGGTACGAGAAGGAGTACACGTGGGGCCAGGGCGTGATTCTGTACAACCAATACGGCTACTGGAAGAACTGGGCCTTCACGGTCGCGGACGCGATCCGTGTCGGTGATGACTTGGGTCGTTTCCAGCTCCAGTACTCGTACTTCCACCGCCCCATCTTCGGTGCCCACGGCTCGTTCCTGTTCACCAACGGCGCCGTCGAGAACGCGATCACCTGGGACTTGGGTTCGCTGACGGAGGACTACCAGTTCGCCATGAAGGCCTGGGAGTATGGCTTTAAGTGCTCCAAGGTGCCGGCCCTGATCCGCGAACAGAGCCCGCAAGGGTTCCTTGACTTCCTGAAGCAGCGTCGCCGCTGGTACGTCGGCATCAAGCGCCTGCCGCATGTGCTGCCCAAGATCTGGGCATTCTTCTGGACCCTCGGCATCTTCTGTCTCTACGGTACGGTCGCGTCCATCATCATCGGCCTCTTCATCCCGCTCGGCACGCCGCGCTGGTTCGGCCTGATGAAGGACTTCTCGTTCATCACCTTCATCTACCTCTACATTCTCGGCATCTTCATCCAGGACATCGACAAGGGCGTCCACCCGCTGATCGTCTTCATCCGCATCCCCATCACCTTCGTGCTTCAGTTCGTCGCGTCCATCATGGAGGCGCTCGCCGTCATGTACGGTCTGATCATGGCGCCTGTTGGTTTCGAGGTCATCAAGAAATAAACGAACGCCACGGCGCCCTGGCCTTTCGCGACGTCTCGTTATCGCTTCTCGCCAGACCAGCTGCTTTCGTTTTTTTTCTTCTGTTTTTGTTCGCGCGCGTCGTCAGCGCTTGTGTCCTGTCCTGGACCCCTCTTGCCGTGGCGACGCTGCGGCAATACCACGGTGCGATCGCGCTCGCTTTCCATCGACGGGCCTCCTTCGCACGCCTCTTAAATTCTGCGGTTCTTCCCTGTTGAAGGCCGTTGAAGGAAGGGGGTTCCGGAAGACGAGGAAAGGGGGAAGGGGGTGGTCCGAGCCTTTCCGGCCTGCAGCTCTCTCCGCCTTCGGCTCATGAGCACCACGCGCCGCCTTTGGCACCGTCAGCGGAAGCCTGCCCATCTCCATGTTCCTCCGGCACGTCGGCCGCCTCGTGTTGTTTTTTTTTCTTTCTCGTAAACGACCGTCGATGGCAGCCACTCTTCTTCTCTCGTTGTCCCTCTCCCACCCTCCGTTCTCTTCCTTGGCTCTCGTATCCTGATCCCTCTTGATTTCTCCGTATTCCTCATCCTGATCTGATCCATCTTGTATGGTCGCCTGATATCTCTCTATCTATTCTTTTCCTCATTTGCTCTACTTAATCTGTTGACTTTCGTTGCTTGACCGTATGGAGCGATGCCTGCGCTTGGGGGGATGCATGAGTCCATGGCCGTGATGGACTTGAGGGTGGGAAGGTGGGAGGCGCCGATGGGGTTGGGCATGGCGGGTGGGCCCTGCTGTGCATGGACCCTGCCGAAAAGTAGGCGGGATGAAAAGCGTGATATCCCAATGCATGAATCAAACTGAAGATCCCCCGATCGCGGTTTGACGTCGATCACGGACGAGGATTTCGACAGTCTATGAGGAGTTTCGATAAATTAGAGGAGGTTTGAAGAAAGCCCACCGCGAAAGCGAGCCCTCCACTTTATGCAGCAGCGTCCACCGGTGAACACGATCCAGGGGGGCAGCGCCACTGGCGATCGAGTGAGATGATGGATCGCATCAGCCGCGGCGTCCTGAGGTGGACGCGTCGACGCCCATGCGCTTGAGCGCGGCGCCGTCCAGATGGAGCACGCCGCCACGAAGGCGCGCACCAACGAGGCCGCGCTGGCGGGCGCCCTTGCCGCGGGCCTCAACACCGCCGTCCAGGCCTTGCCGGGCCTCGCGCACCGCGCGACGCTCCTTCTCGGCCTTCTTGGCGTCGTACTTGCCCAGAATGATCTTGCGTGCCGCCTTGCTGGCGCCGAGCCCGCGCGAGCTGTCCGCCGCCGCCGCCTCCCACCGCGCGTGCGCCCGCGTCTTCTCCTTCTTGGCGAGCGCCGCGCGCAGCGGAAACGGCATCCGGCCGCGCGCCCGGTCCGACGCCCCGGGCGCCGCGGCTTCCACCGCCGCCCGCGCCCGCGCCAGCTTCATCCGGTTCGCCGACAGCTGCGCGCCGGCGCCCGTCTTGTCCGTCAGCAGAATCGGCGCCGCCGCGCCGCCGGCACCGCCGGCGTCCGCAGTCGCGGCGTTGCCGCCGGCGGCGGCGGCGACGGCGTCGCCGATCCGCGTGCGCGCCGCATCGCGCTCAGCCCGCGTCAGCTTGCGCGCCGAGCGGCCGGCGCCCGGGCCGCGGTACGCGCGGATGCGGAGGTGCGGGTTGACGGTCCCGGCGTCGGCAAGGTTGGCGGCGCGCGCGGCGTCCGTGAGCCGCTCGAGGGCGCGCGGGTCGTGCAGCAGCGCGTGCATCTCGGCGTCGAGCGCGCGGTTTTCGGTCTCGTTGTCGCTGTCGCTCGCGTCGCCGTCGGTGCCGTGGGCGGCGCGGCCGCGGCGGTGGACGCCGGCCTCCATGCCCATGAGGCTCTGATCCCACCGCTGCGCGCGGCGGCGCTGCCGCGCGAGCGGGTCGTCGGCCGCGTCGCCGTCAGCCGCCAGCACGTCGGCGACGTGCGAAGACATGAACTTGCGGCGCGCCGCGGCGCTGAGGAGAGCGCCCGAAGGCGCCGCCGTCTTGGCGTCGAAGGTGATCACGCGCGGACCGGCGGCGTCCACGGCTGCGTCGGCCATGGCGGCGTCGTCACTGGCGTCGCTGTCATCCGACGAAGCGTCGCTGTCGCCGTCGGCGTCGTCGTGCGCCGCGGCCGCCGGCGTCCACATGGCGACCGTCTCGTCCAGATCGAACTGCGCTGCCATGAGACGGTCCATTCGTGCCATCGCGTCTTCAGGCGCATCGGATGCGTCGCCGTGTGATGATGCGGATGAAGCCGCGGCAGCGTCGGCAGCGTCGGCCTCATCCGATCCAGCCGTCGATGCCGAGTCGGAACACGATTGAGCGTCAGCCTCAGCTTCAGAGACATGGGCGGTCGTAGCAGCTTCCTCGTCCTCGCTGGCGTGCATCAAGGATGCCGGGGTATCCGAATCGCTCGCGGCGTTCTGAGCAGCATCCTTGTTGACCGGGGCCGCGGCGGGAGGCACGCCACGACCACGGCGCACGACGCCCGCGACCCACGTCACTTCGTCCTCATCCTCGTCCGACGCTGCCGCGGCAGGCGCGGACGATGCAGGCGCGGACGGCGTCGGGGACGGCGGGCGGACCACGGCCGCTGCCGCGGTGGCCAACCACGCCGGGTTCAAGCGCGGCCGCACGGGCATCACCGGCGCGCGGACGGGCGCCGCGGATACGACGGGTACGGCCGCCGGAGTCGCCCAAGCGTTCTTGCGTTTTGTCGCCGCGGGTTGCGGCGGCGACGGCTTCACGGACCGCGAGGCGGCGGCGGCGGCTGCCGCGGGCGGCCGTCGTGGTGGGCGGCGTGCCATGGTGGTGGCCGCGGGCGACCGGAGGGAGAATCGACGAGAACTCGTGGGCGTTTTTTTTTTCGTCGACGCGGCGTGGGATCACGCGGATCAATGGCCGGTCTCGTGGAATCGATGCCGCCCGATCGGGACGGGAGGGGACGGGAGGGGACGGGAGGGGACGGGAGGATGGAATCAGCAGCGCAGGCAGGGATCGGTCGGCTCGCGAGGCGGCTGTCGGCGTCACATGACCGTCCGCAGGGTTTCCGGCGAGCGCGAGCTCCGCAACGGGACGGACGTATCATACCGACGGGAGGATGCAATGATAGCGTCTTGCCGCGGCCGCTGGCGTGGTTGCATGTCGGCGCTGAGCCGGTATACTCGGCCTCATCGGTCTTGCTGCCATGGCACGCACGGGGGCCATGAGCGGAGTTTGAGCCGGCGCAACTCAGCCACGCGACGGGTGGCGCAGCCGTCGTTGGCTGCCCGTGGAGCAGCGTGTGTGGCGCCCGATGGTGGCGGGGGGTCCCTGCCGCCTGGGCCATGTGGCCACGGACGAGGGATCGGCATGTGCCGCGCGGGCGGTACGATGCGGAGCGATGAATTAGGTGCTGCCGGCATGAAAAGTGGTCCAGCCGAATCCTCCTCAGCTCGAGCAGACCTTGATCCTGTCTGCGCATACGATGACGGCGCCTGGAGGTGAATGATGCCAGCGCCTCTTGGTGTCACCTCTGTCGGGCGTGGCCATCGGAGCCTGACCGCCGCTGTACACGCGCGAGGGCACGGGTGAAACGCGCAACGCGCATGCATCACCAATCCCAACGACATCGTCCATGGGAAAACCATGGTGAGAGGGTGGCCGTGCGTGGTAACTCCGCTCCTCGATGTCCGCCAAAGTTCCGTTCTGCACACTAATAAAGGGTCTGCATGTCTGTTCAAATGCATCCTTTCGCAAGACACTGATAGCCACGTGCCTTCATGAGAGAGTGAATGATCCCGGCGATCGATACTTTGGATGATACGGATTTGTTATGGCTACGAGACGATGAATACCCGTAGACCCTTCCGCTGTAATTGCCGCTTCCGCGCCGAGTGCTTAGCGATCGCCGCCACCATCGCCACCGCCACAATCACGCCGTGACGACGGTCACGATGGCGACGCCCTTCGATGCCGACAGCATCATAGCCCACGCCAAAGCGACACGGCCGCATGGGTTCAGCCACGGCCGATCGCGGCTGTCCGACACGGCGCCCCCGATCCAGTATATGCCGACCCCAACCTACCCGCCGGCCGACGGGACGCCGTCGGCCGCTGCTGCCGCCGTGAGCGCCGGGGACGCCGCGGCCGGCACCACGGACGCCACGAGCACGGCGCCGCCGCGCCGCCGCGCCGCGTCGTCGCTCGCCCGCACGCCGGCGCAGCTCCCGCGGGCGCACCTCTTCTCGGCGCAGTCGCTCCTCGAGACGCGCATCGTCAACCTCACCGGCGAGCGCATCCACATCGCCCTCGACACGGCGAAGCACCGCGCCGGCGACCGCGCGCTCGCCGACCGCGACGACCCCGTCGATGATGAGAGCGCTGCCTGGCTCGAGGCCAGTGATGATGAGGACGACGACGCGGACGCGGACGCCGCCGACCATCCTGCCACCGACGGCCACCATGAGGACGCCGCCCGCGGCCGCCGCCACCGACGGCGCCACCGTCTGATCGATCACATCGACGGCAAGCTCTCGGACCCGGTGCCGCTCACGTCGGGCCGCGCCGACGCCATGCTGCGGCTGTACACGCAGGCCGCGGGCCTGATCCCGCACGCCGCGGCGCCCATGCTGACGCGGTACCCGCCGCCGCGCGCTGGGCTGCAGCTGACGCCGCCGCCGGTGCCGCGCGGCGCCGACCCCCGTCTGCCCCCACCGCAGCCCGCCGGCCGCGCCGTCCCCTGGCCGGGCGCCGACGCCGGCGCGCCGCCCGTCGGCTACGCCGTCACCGACCGGCCCGCCGTCCTCGTCCCGGCGCCCGCCGGCTGGGCTGTCCGGCCAGAGTCGGCCTTCCTGGTCGTCCAGCCCCTTGACGCCGTCGACCCTGCCGTCGACGCCGCCGTCGCCACGGACGCCGCGAGCGCGACGGCGTCCGGCGAACGACCATCGTCGGCGTCGCCGTCGTCCGTCCGGGGCGTGGCCGTGCCGCCAGTGACGGAGCCGCGGGCGGCGCAGTCGCTCACGAGCACGTATGCGCGGCGCGCGGCGGAGCAGCTGGCGACGGCAGAGTCGCTGGTGGCGGCGCTGCGCGCGCGGGACAAAGTGGCGTCGCAGCTGGCCGTCGTGGACCGCGCGCAGGCCGTCGCCGCGTGCGATGCGGCGCATGCGCAGGCCGATCTGTGGCGGACGAGCCAAGCCACGATCGTGGAGTGCCTCCAGGCCGGGATCGAGCTGTACGAGGCGGCGCTGAAGGAGCAGCAGCGCGTCGCGGCACAGCAGGCCATGGCCCACGTCACGATGCACCGGCTCGGCTCCAGCGGCGCTGGCGGCGGCGGTGGGGCCCGCCGGTCGCCGGTTGCTGGATCGCGTCACCCGTCCTACGGATCCTATGGTTCGCGGCTCGTGCTCGGCAGCGAGTATGGCAAGTAGCGAATGGGAGGACCTGCATTCCCGCTGCCCTCAATGCTGATCACGATGATCATCAGGGCTCTGTATTAAAACGGTATAGCGCATATCGATGGGATGATGCGGCGCATAAGAACCGTGGTGCGGCGAACGCCATACGAGACGCGCGATGCGGCACATCACATGATACTTGAGAAAACAAAAAAAAACATCGCATCGACCGTTAGCATGGGGGTCATGGCCGAATCTGGGCTTAGAGGGCGCCTGGCCAGAAGCGGAAGGTGAGCTGGATGCGGTGGATCATGGTATGCAACCAGGTTTCGCGGATGCGGGTGAACTCGCGGTGCGAGAAGACGACAAGGCAGACGGCGCCGACAAGCCCCAGCCACTGCCCGACATCAATATAGCTCGCCCAGCCGTACCGCGCAGGCCAGGCCGGCGGCTGCGGCGGCAACAGGGGGCACGGGTCCGGCGGCACGGGTACAAGGGGTATGCCGTCGCGCCACGCGGCCCCATGGCTCGGCGACGGCTCCGGCGCCTGCCACCACCACCACGGCGGCACCGCACAGATATGCGCTCGGAGGGCGGCCGCCGTCGGCGGCGCGCCGCCGTCGGACGCCGTCCACGCCACCCATCGCGCCACGAGGCCCCGCAGCACGAGGCTCTGCAGGCTCGGCTCGACACACCACCATGCGAGGCCGAGCACGGCGAGAACGATGAGCCGGCGGGAGGTCTTGTCGGGCCCGAGCGACGGTGGCGGGAGCACGTCGTTGACGCTCGTGGCGCGGTCGAGGCGGCGTGCGCCGTGTGCCGCGGCGCCGTCGCCGGCGCCGTCACCGTGGTCGCCGCCGTCACCAGCGGTGCGCGGCGGGCGCCCCGAGGCTGCGTGCCGCGGCGGCGAGCAGCGCGACGGGAAGCCGGAGAAGCTGAGCCCGCCCAGCCGGGCCGGCATCGTGTGGTCGTCGTCGGCGCTGAACCAGACGGCGGCACCGAGAAAGAAGAGCAGCGCGACGCTGAGGACGCCCGCGACGCCGTGCAGCAGCGCCGTCAGCGCCGTGCCGTGCATCGGGAACACGACCGCGCCGGGTCCGCTCCCAACAGGCATCGGCATCGGCAGCGGGCCATCCGCGCCGGTAGTGAGGTCGGCAGCAAGGCCGGCGGCAACGGCGACGCCGCGGGTGCCGAGCTGGATCAGCAGGACGAACAGCGTGATGCGGGCGACGAGGAGAATGGCCCACACATGCCAAGACCAGCCGAGGACGTGGGCGACAGCGAGACGCGCCAGCGCGCCGCTGCCGTCGCGGCACGCCTGGTACCGCCGCGCGACCGCGACGCGGACGGCCGCCGCCACACGCCTTCGCTGCTGCGTGGGCGGCGGCGGCGTCGGACGGGTTGCCCGCCGCGCCGTGGACTGCGGCAATGCGGGACCTGGATGCCGTGCGGGCGGCAGCAGCAGCCGAAGCGTTTCGTCCGGCTCCGAGCCGCGCGGCGACGGGACGGTTGGCACTGACAGCGCCGATAGCGCCAATGGCCGCGACCGACCCCCGCGAGCCGCCGCCTCTTCAGGCGCATCCGCATCCGCATCGTCTGGCGTGACGAGGCCCATCTCCTCGACCGACTGGAAGTCGTCGCCGTGGCGATGCGGCAGCCGCGTGCCGCGCCGCGGGTCCGTGAGGTCGGCGGCCAGCGCCCCGCGGCCGAGGCCGTCGGGGCTACAGAGCGCGTCGCCGAGGACGTCGCCGGTGACGGCGGCGAGGGCGTCAGCGCCGTCTGCGGACCGCTCGGCCACGAGCGTCAGACTTGGCTGCGCAGGTGGTAGCAACGACGACGACGTCGCCGTCATGGTATGGGCCGGCGAGGTCGCTTCGTTGCAGGTGACCGCGCTGCCATGCCGGCCCGCGGGGCCGTCATCGCTGTCGGTGCTGCGCCAAGCACCCGAGGTCGCCGCCGTATCGATCGGCGTGAGGACGCGTCCGTCCAGCGACCATCGCGGCGGGTCCACGTCGCGGAGACTGGGCGGCGCGCTCAGAGTGGCAGAGAGCGTGTTGTCGGTGGCCGAATTGAACTGCGGGACCGGCAGGCGCGCCGGCAGGGCGTCCGTATGGGGCCGGAGGGGCGTGACCGCAATCGTCTGGGACGCAGCTGGCTTGACGGCGAGCCGCGGCGACAGCCCTTGCCCCGACGGCGCGGCCGTAAGGGCCGGCGAGACCGCGGTCGCGTCGACGGCGGCATCGGACGCGTCGTGGAATCCCGCGACAGGCGTCGAGATGGACGACGCGAGGCTTCCGGGCGTGCCGACGGCGTCGGCATCGTTAGCGTCGTCGGCGCCATCGGCGTCGCTCGCGGGCGCCGGCGTCCGCGGGCCGTCGCCGTTCGATGAGGAGGCCGAGGAGGCTGAGGCCGAAAGAATGTTCCAGGTGCCTTCGGCGCTGCGGCGCTGCAGTTGCTGAACGAGGCCACTGACGAGGGCGGCGTGCGCCACGAGGCGGAGGAATGCCGATGCCACGAGGAGACCGTTGTCCATCAGCGCCGGGTCGACCGAGCTCGGCCGTCCGACTTCCGGCCGCGCCGATGCGCTGGTCGACGCTAGCAGCATCAGCCACGTGCTCCATGTTGTCCATGCCGTCCACGCCGCCCACGTGCTCGCCGCCGGCGCGCCCGCCGCCGCCGCCGCCGTCGTCGTCGTCGTCGTCGTAGACAGACCGTGACTGTGCTGTTGCAGCGCAAACGGATAGCTGCCCGGCAGATCCATCGCGTAGCGGAGCGCGTCGATGGCGAACCCGAGTGCAAAGAGCAGAAGCGCGAGCGCAAACGGCTCGAAAGACAACGCGGCGTCGCGGATACGCTGGTGCAGCACGTGGCGGCTGCTCGTCGCGTAGAGCAGCCCGACGGCGAGGGTGAGCGTCGTGAGCGCGCCGACGGCGGCTGTGAAGAAGACCGTCGGGTGCGGCAGCCGCCACGGCTGCGTGGTGCGCCGCGGCGGCGCGGGCGGCGACGACGTGGGCGACGGCGATGCCGTGGGTCGCGCCGGAACCCGCGTCAGAGTTGGCCTCCCTCGACCCAGGTCGAGGTCGAGGTCGAGGTCGAAGTCGAGATCGAGGTCGAGACCAGTGCCACCGTCATCATCGTTGCTGCCGTCGCCGTCGTCACCGCCGGCGTCCGTGCCGTTGGCCGCCGGGTATCCCGGCCAGATGAGGATGTTGCTGTCGGCGAACGGGCAGTTCGGCAGCGCGTAGCCGCCGAGGATGTCGCGGGGCAGCCGGAGCGAGCCCGCGGCGTGACCGCCGACCGGCGACGCCGGCACGAACCACGCGAGCCCCGCGGCCGGGGCAACACCGGCCGCTGGGCCATCCGTGGCGCCCGCCTGCGTGGGGAGCGCGGCCGCCGGCACGAGCGCCGTCAGCAGGATGGCTGGCAGGAGCAGCAGCAGAGGTGCGGCGGCCCGCCAGGTCCATCCCGGCCGTCGTGGCGGCAGCCGGCGTCGCCGCGCAGATCCGGCGGCTTGGACGGCCGGCACGAACGGCGGCGGCGGCACGGACGGCGGCGGCATGGCGCGGCGAGGTCGTGGTCGTGGTCGTGGTCGTGGTCGTGATCGTGGTCGTGAGGACGGTGATGAGGACGCAGGCGAGCGCCGGCAACCGCGCCGTGCCGCGCGGCTCGAGTTCAGCAACGCGGCGTCCGAGCCCGATCGCGGTTGAGCAGCCACGAGAAAGCCGCGGCGAGGGGAAGCGCTCAAGACGGCGCAGATCGCGCGCAGGCCGCAGCGTTCGGAACGGACGGGCCGCCGGTCGTCGTCCAGGGGGCTTCTGGCAAGGCGGCGTGCGCGATCATCCCGCCGTCGCCGTCGCCGTCGCTCTCGCCGTCGCCGTCGCCATGCCACGTGGCCATCAGCCGCCCCGCACGCCGTCCCGTGGCGAGTCTGCGTCGACAAGATCCCGGCCGACTGATCCAGACGGCGGAGACTATACTCGTTCCTGGTGAACGCCGCCGTCCCATACTCGGACACGACTTGATGCCGCCGTGGCCGACGCTGCATGCGGCTGATGGATGCGGGACCGACGGAGATCGCTGTCGGCACGGGTGCCGGCGACGCGACCGACCGCTAACAGGCCACCCGCCGCCGCCGCCGCCCGCCGCCAGCCGCCCGCCGCCCGCCGCCGCGGCTGTCTCGAACGCAAGGGCTCGCCGTTGAGGCGCCCGCCTCCCCGGCGGATCCCGCAGGATCGGCCGCGGCGCCGTCCCAGGCCGCAGACGAGGAACCGTTCCGACCGGCCGTCTCTAGGTGTTTCGCGTCTCGGGCCGGCATGCGATGGGCAGTGAAGCTCGATGAAGATTTCGCCGCTAGTGCCGTCCATCGCATCGCGTCGGTGCGCCGCGGCATGATGGTGTCAGCCGTTGATTAGCGTAGTCCAACAAGCGTCTTCCCTTGCTCAGTCCAGCTTGGCGACCAAACACCGATCCACGAGGTCCGAGAGCGCCATGCGCTTTTTCATTATCATAGCGAAAAAAAGCGTCTAGAGTTATATAAAAGAAAATGAATGAACGGATGCCACGCGAGGCCGCGAGACCAAGCGAGGCCCATCCGACGGACTCACAGGGAGGCGAGCGCCGAGGTGAGCGGCGGCGGCGGTTGCGAGGCGGCCACCGGCTCGTCCAGCTTCATCGTGAACTGCGAGAGTAGCAGACTGTTCTGCGTCAGCGTCGTGGCCACCGACTCGGGCGTGCCCAGAGTCGAAGGTTGCTGCGCGCCCGTCGCCGCCGCCGGCGCGGCCGGGGGTCCGGCCGTCGTGGCCGTGACCACCGCGGCGACCGCTACCGTGGCAGCCGCTGTGGTCACCATCGTGGCCGTTGCTGCCGGTGCCGCTACGGCGGCCACGGCGGCGGCGGCGGCCGCCGCCGCGCGACGGCGCTGGGTCTCGTGGAGCGGCTGGATCTTGTTGACGTGGTCGACAATGACGGCGTCGACGCCGTAGGCGCGCTGCATGGCGACGAACGGCGCGTCGTTGTTGCGGGTGCCGTAGGTGAAGCACGCGAGGCCCTGACGGCGGATCTGGCCGATGAGATACGGCGCCTCCTCGATGGGCTGGAAAGCGGTGACGATCCCGGCGAGCCCCCAGCGTTGGGCCCAGGCCACGGCGGCGTGCAGCGAATTGCCGCGCTCGTCCCAGACGTCGTCCTTGCCGCCCTCCGTCAGGAACAGCACCGGGTACGTCGTCTGCTTGAGCGCCATGCACATCACGGCCTCCGGATGGAACGAGCTGAACGTGATTGGCCGCGTGCCTGCGTGCGCGTGGACGACGGCGAGCACGGCGTGGCAGTACGCGTTCAGGTCGGGACTCACCAGCTCGTCGAGCAGCGCTTCTTTCAGGTTCGGGTACTTCAGCTCGATGTTGAAGCCGATGTGCCCCGGCACGCGGCGCAGCGCTTCAGCCAGCGTGCAGAACGGACTCTGAATCGTGCCGTCCGAGTTGCCCTTCGCCGGCCACAGCGGCCACGGCGCACTGCCTGCCGGTCGAATCACATGGCGACCGTCGCCGAAACTCCGGGTGCGGCGTCGCTGTTGTTGTTGTTGTTGTTGTTGCTGGTGCTGGTGCTGTGGAGAAGGAGCCGAGGACGCCGATGCCAGCATCACAGTACCAGGAGCATCAGCAGCGCCACCGCCATGCGAGGGACAGCCGCTGGCCTGCGTGTCCCACTGGCTAAAGCGGTCGATGCCCTTTTCGCCCATCGCGGGCCGCAGGTGCGAGTGGACGGCGGCGAACTGGCTCGCGGACAGGCTCGCAATCGGGATGTCGAAGCCGGTATCGTCGGTCGTCGTGAAGTCGTGGTAGATCACGGGCACGCCGTCCTTCGTCAGCTGGACGTCCATCTCGACCATGTCCACGAACCGGCCCGCGTTGGTGAACGACAGCAGCGTGTTCTCGCCGAGCTGCAGCGGCGCCGAGCCCTTGAAGGGGCGGTTCATGCCGCTGCCGCGGTGGCCGACCACGTGCACCTCGCCGTGCAGCGGCGGCGTCCACCGCGGCAGCGGGGCCGCTTCCTCAGCAGCGATGGCCGTGACCCCGGCCGAATGACTCGTCGGCGAGACGACGGGAGAGCGCGGCGAGAGGGGAGAGACGGTCGATGCCGGCGACGTGGAGGCTGCCATAGACGGCTGCGGCAGCACGGGCGGCAGCGGCGGCGGCGGCACGTACGGTGTCACGATGACGATCTCAACGAGGGCGTGGCCGACGATATCGAGAGCGGCGGACATGAACGGCGCTGTCAACTGCCCCGAGAAGGTGGTCGTCTTCTCGCGCCACAGCGCCATCTTGTGCGCGGCGAGGGGCACGATGGCGCGGGCGCGGAGCTGGTGCGGATGAGCGACGGCGTGGAGGTCGATGCGGACGACGGTCTGTGCGGGCTCGGCGGCCGAGAAGACGATCGGCGCGCTGTGCCGGTGCCCGAGCAGCGGTGGGACCATCGTGGTCACCAGATGGGCATGCGACGCGCTTACGCTCACCGTCAGCAACTGGTGGTCGTAGTCGTGCTGTAATTCGGGGTCCGTGAAGATGAGCGGCGGCTGCGTGTGGCGCGTGTCGTAGGTGCCCAGGTAAAGCACGACCGCTGGCTGGAGCAGCGGCAGCGGCAGATGGGCGCTCTTGCGCGTCTGGCATGCGGACCGCGGCAGCGCCTCCCCGGCGGCCAGCGGCGGCGACAACGACAACGATGGTGATAACGACGGCGACGCGGATGCCGCCGCCGCCGCCGCGCCCGCGACGGGCGGTGTCGGCGTCGGCGGGTAGTGTCCCGTGCATGCCTGGAGCAGCAGCGCGAGCGGCGGGTAGGCGTAGTAGACGGCATACTCGTGGGCGTTGAGTCCCGCGTAATCGCGGAGCGCGACGTCGGCGCGCGGAAGCAGGGTGGCGGCCGGCGCCTCGAGCCCGCGCAGCAACAGGGTCACGATGTCCATGGCGTTGTAGAGCGTGGCCCACATGAGCGCTGTGCGGCCGAACCGTGTGTCGGCAAAATCCACATAGGCCGCGAGCGCCGCAGCGCCGTCGCCGCGGGCGCCGTCCGTGGGCGCCGGCGTCAGCGCGCTGGCGCGGGCGTAGTGGTTGAGCAGCACCTGGCACGTCTCGGTCTGCCCGCGCTTGACGGCGAGGATGAGCAACGTGGTCGTTACAGTGTGCGGGAGCACGCGTCCAACGCCGGTGTCGATGCACGGCAGCAGCGGCTCGCGCACGTGCATGATCGCCGCCGGCGGCATCTGCAGCGCCGCCGCCGTCTGCAGAACGGTCTGCAGCACGTGGTTCTGGTTGGCCAGCGTCGCCATCCACGCCCACCGCGCCAGCAAGCCGGTCAACCGGTCGCGGCTCGTGCCCGTGGCCGTCGTGGCGGCGGTGGCCGGCAGCGTGGCGGCGGGCGGACGCGGACTCGTACCGAGGCAGGCTTGGCAGGCGGCGCGGATGAGCCGCGTCGCCCAGCACTGGCTGCCGCTGAGGCACGCGTAGTCGACGGGCGTCAGGCCCTGGTGGTCGGGCGTGTCCCACCGCACATCGATGTCGGGCACAGCGCCCAGCGGCACCGCCGCATAAGGACCTGCCTGCGCGGCGCAGTAGTGCAGCACGGTACGCTCGAAGACGTCGACCGACGGCACGGCCGGTACACGGCTCGCGACGGCCGCGTCGTGGGCATCCGCGGCGTCGTCCGCCGCGGCGACCGTGGCGGTCGTGGCACCGTGGGCCGCCACGTCGCCGCTGTTCGGCGTCTGGGCGAAGCCGACGATGGCGGCGACCGCGGTCGAAGCAAAGTAGTTCAGGAACAGACCCGCCTGCGGGTCGTGCAGCCATCCTGCCGTAGCCGCCGCCGTGGTGGACGCCGGCGTGGACGCCGTGGTCGCTGCTGCTGAGGGCCAGAGCCGCCGGGCTTCGTCGCAGAGGGCGGCGGCCTCGGCCGCGTGCTCGACAAAGACGACTGTGTCCATGGTGTCGGCCTGGGCCAGGACGGCGTGGACGCGGGCCGCGGGCGTAAGGTCGGAAGCGCCGTGGCGGCGGCCATAGCGCCGCGGAACCTTCGCAGCCAGCCGCGTGAGCGCCGCGCGATTCAGGACAAGGAACTGCAGCAGCGCCTCGGTGTGGCGGCGGACGTCCTCGGCGGCGCCGCGGACGGCGGCGCCGTCGCTGCCGCCGTCAGCAAGACGGATCAGGCGCCGGAGGCCCTGGATCCGCGTGACCAGCAACGTGTGCGCACGCACCCAGAACGCATCGAGCCGCTGCAGACTCTCGGCCAGCTGGGCCAGCAGCACGCTCAGATCGCGGCGCTCGCGGACATGCAGATTCAGGTGTTCGTACGGGACCGCATATCTAAGATCGAAAAAAAAAAAAACAATAAAACGAGAATGGCCGATGAGTTCTACTGGCTTGCATTCAGCGTCAGCTGGGCATGGGCGGGGACTCGATGCCTTGGTCGTGATCGTCGTGCTAGAGAGCGCGTCTCTGATCGGGGCAGGGCAAGCCGCGGCCCGGATCGCAGAGAGAGCACCAGGCGCCTTACTGCCGCCAGGGAATCGGCTGGTTGGCCAGGAAGCGCTGTGCGAAGCGCATCGTGAGCGTCGACGTCGCCGCGTCTATGTATCGCGCAGGAAGCCGCTGCGTCGGTCGACGGCACCAGGAAGACGGTGGGACGCCGCGCCAGATCACCCGCCAGTGACGGTGACGGTGACGGGATGGGGGAGGCCACGTGCACGGGTCGGCACCATGTATCGCGGCGAGATCGACGGCTTCAGCTCACGCTGCGCCGCGTGATCGACGACGCATCGCCCGTCCATCGCTCTGGCGATCGCCGTGGCTGCTCATGCGCAGTGCGGCCACGGCCGCCGGAAGCGATTTATACCTGGGCGGCTGCGGCATGAAACAAAGGGGCGAGCGATCCAGGGAGCCTGCTGGGAAGTCGGCGAAGTCGGCGACGTCGGCGAAGGCGGGCGGCGGCGGCGAAGGCGGGCCGTACGAGCGGCACCGGCGGCGGCACCGGCGGCGGCACCGGCGATGGCACCGGCGGCGGAGCATTGCCGATAAGCAGCGGGGATAAGCGGGGTCAGATGATATCGCGGACCCATTCTTTTTCGAACGAAAAAATCGAAGCGGCGGCAACGCCGACGACAGCCGGTCGATCGCTGACACGAGGCACCGCGGCGGTGCGCGGGCGCTGGCGAGCGGACGTGGACACGAGACCTAGGCCGGCGGCGGCCTAGGCCGGCGGCGGCCCGCCCGACCGTCCGCGGTCTCGTATCACCGAAAGCCGTGGGTCAGGTGCTGACAGAGGAGGTCGGATCTTACCGCCATGCTGCCTTCGTTTCGCATCGAGCACCGCTCGGTTTCTCGATAGGGTTTCATGGCTGCATCACGGTTTGCGACCACGCAACGGTGCCAGATGTCTTGACAACTCATGTCCGAATCGCGTGCACAGCCCCGTGACGCGTGCCCGTATCCTTATCTTTCGTAGAGGACCAATCGTCTTGGCGTTGTTTTGTAGCCGACGCGTATGGGGGTGCGTACGTTTATATCTGATGTTGCTGGTACGCTTACTTTTCATGATTAGTAGCCGCGGCATCCGATGCTTGCCCTTCACATTTGGGGGGGAGACATTTTCGCTCAGAAAAGGGGGCATCACTCCTCTTTGGCCGTGATCGGGGTATGCCGCCCAGGATGATGTCGGATGCCTCGGAACATTCCGGCGCTCGGGATGGGCATAGATGCGCCCTCTCGCGATCCCGCGCCATCTGTGGCCTTTCGCTTCCGAGGACCATTTGAGGTGGTTGTTCTAAAAGGTGATGTTTGGCGATGTATTGGAAATGGCCAGTAGGACACGCCAGCGTAGTGCACGGGCCAGCGGTGATTCAAATCGATCCATGCGCCGGATGTGCCATGTACGCAACAGGAATCGTCAGCCAGCAAAGCGGGGCAACACCGCCCGCCACGGCTTCCTTCATCCGTGGTACTAGCGACGCTTGAGAGGCGTGCGATGTAAGCCATGGTATCAAATGGTGTGTTTCATGCTATGCCCCGAATTGTCTCATCGTCTGCTCGTCGGCGGACCCGTGCAGGGTTTCGTACCATTTTTTCTTTGATTTCATCTACATATACAGGTTACCAGATGACGATGCGACATGATGCGGGAATCTTGGCCAGGAGCTGCTCGACGGCGTCCATCGTGTTGACGCTGTTCATGAGCGTCCGCTGGTGGGTGTCGACAAAGCTCGCGTCAAGCACGACGACCTCGGTGCTCTCGAGCGACATGGGCGGCAGCGTCCGCGTGCCGTGGTCCTCCATGGGCTCCAGCAGCGCGCTGATCCGCGCGGGCGTGCCCACGGCCACCGGGTAGTTCGTCGCGGTCAGCACCGCGCGCTGCTCCACGGGGCGGATATGCCGCGCGAACAGTTTGGCCACCTTGCACCCGCCGATCATCTGCCGCTCGTGCGCGTGCACGGGACGCCCGCCGCGGCCGTTCCAGCCGCCGCGGCCGCCACGGGCGCTGCCACGGGCTCCGCGGCCGCCGCCACGGCCGCCACCGCGGGCGTCGGCGGGCGCCGGCCGTGCCCCAATCGTGGACCACGCCTTGATCATGGCCAGACAGCGCTCGGCGGACATGCACACGACGAGCACGCTCGGCGAGGCCGTGGCGCGTTTGTGGCGCAGCGAGAGCACCGAGGTGGTGCGGTCGCCGAACAGATACGTCGCGAGCGCGGCCATCTGGTCGTCCGACCGCGTCGGGAACCGCGCCGCGCCGTCGGGAGTGCCTGCGCCGGCCGTCGTGCCGGCGGCGTCTGCATGCGCGGGGTCACCGTCCGGCGTGTTGTGCTCGTCGTCCGTCTCGACGGCGTCGACGGCGTCAGCGGCGTCAGCGGCCGGTGATGGCGATGCCGCGGCCGCTACGGCGCCGACCACGACGAGCGGCGAGCCCAGGCGGTCGACCTGCGTGTCGCGGGCCGCGATCAGGTCCCAGAGTGCCTGCTCCCGCTGGGCGAACTGCTTGCGCTTCAGCGCCGCGGGCGAGTCGGCCGCTGCCGCCGCCGGCGCAGCGGTCTTGGCTTTCTTGGCGCGCGCGCGCGGCGCGGCAGCGTCCGCTGCTTCCGTGGCGTCTGCAGTGCGCGTGCGCTTGGGCAGCGCAATCTCAAAGTCGTCCAGCGCGTCGCCGCTCATTGTGGCAATCCGGAAGCTGGTGAGAGGAGCAGAGATCGGACGATATCGGGATCCGTCAGGATCCGTCAGCGTTTTGGAACGGAGATACGAGAATGAGGGTCGGAGTTTCGGGCGTTGGGTGGCTGATCATCCAAGGAGGACAGCGGTCGTTGGCAATACAGGGGGAGCCAGTCTCCAACAGCAGGCGATGACGATATCAGAGAGAAGCAAGCACTGAGATAGAGGAATGTCTCGAAAATCGCGCGAAGCGGCAGATAAGCAGTCGGAACCCCTAACTCCGCTCGGGCCCTGATCTTCGTCGTCTTGCCCAGGGCGGCGCATGCTTGATGCCTGAGGCAAGGGCTAGCCCGAAAGGGGCTATCTATGGCCGTTCGCGCCGTCGAGACTCGGAGCGAAGCGGTGTGTGTGTGTGATGGGTGTGCCGACAGCAATGCCGATCCGTCGTTCACGCCAACGCGGGAGCGGGGTCTCTCGGCTGTTGTTTCCCTTCGACCCGGCTTGGTGGAACGAGGCCGAGCCCAGCCCCACTCGCATCGACATTGCATCGAGCCCCCATGCCGGCGAAGGCGTCCCGCTGCCAGAGGCACGCCGAGGCGAGGCGAGAGAGACGATTGCTCCGAAGGGCGGAGTCCCTTCTTTTTTATAGGGAAACTCCGATCCAGGCAGTCAAATCTATCTTCGCATCTTCCGCAAAAGAAGATGTATGCTTACAGAACCTGGGTAACACGACAGCGACAATAAAGTTAGTATATTAGAACAAGGCGAGAGCACGAAACGCGCGCCGCACGAGGGATGCCGTGCGAAAAAGGGGCCCGTGAGCCAAAAGAAAAGTTATGTAGCGAAAGAGGAGGGTGGGGAGAGACAGCGAGCGGGAACGCGAGCGATAGAGAGAGAAACGGAGAAACATAACAATAATTAAAAGGAGAGACAGAGCACAACAAAAGAAACAACGAGGGGTCCGAACGAGCGTGATGCTTAGACGACGGAGTCGATGATGGCATCACGCATTTCGTTGACGATGTACTGGGGCTGGGCGTCCTGGAGCTTGAAGATGTTCTCGATGACGGAGAGCTCGGTGCTAGTGGTGTCGAGGCCGGCGAAGGCGGCCCAGTCGTTAACGACGAGGCCCGAGCCGACGTGTCCCGCGCCGCGGTTGACGGAGCCGGCAATGAGCGGGATCTGGAGCAGCGAGGAGAGCTCGTCCTGGTCCTGGACGGAGGTCTTGGGGTGGACAAGGCCACCGTTGTTGGAGAGCGCGCAGTAGGTGCCGACGAGCAGCTGGTCGGCAATCGCGTGGCGGAAGACCTCGACCTTGAGCGTGTCGGCGATGATCTCCTCGGTTTCGCGGTCCAGATCCGGGTGGATCAAGGCGACGTAGTCGTTGCACGCAATCACATTGCCGAGAGCCGAGAGGCGCTCCTCGACGCGCTGCAGCGCGACTGAGTCTGGCAGCGCATTGCGCAGGTGCTGCAGCTCCTGGTCGGTGGTCGTGTTGGGCACGAGCAGACCGTGGCGGTTGCCGGCCGTCAGCCGGCCGATGATGCGCGTGCCGCCAATCGATGTGTGGATAATCGGCACGACATCCTGGAGCTCGCTCTCGAAGACCGAGTAAAAGTTCTCCGACCCGCCAATGGCGACCAGGCAGTAGGAGTTCGTCAGCTTGGCGAACACGCCGATGTCGTTCGAGTTTTCAAACTGCGCACGGACAGCCATCGTTGCAATGTCGATTGAGGCGGCGGATGGGGAAAACGTTCGGCAAGGGGTATGAAGCAGAGGAAAGCGGAAAGCGGCGCCAAGGGATCCACAGGAAAATCGAGAAGGAGCTTTATCGGGGTTTACCACGCACGGCCCATCAGAACCCCCGTGAGATGCTGTCACACGCTGTCGCGACGGTGGATACTACGTCTCGCTCGCCGTATCCTATTAACGCGATATTCACGGGTCCCTTGGGGGGTCTCTCTTCTTGAGGACCAGGGGCCATGACATCACCCTGCTTCGCCGCTCGTGGCCTTTCTGGCTCGCCCACTCACGCCCTCGGGACGTGGCCACGTCGTCTGGCTGTCGATTGGCTGCCGTCTCGCAGCTGCCGTCTCTCGCCGTGGGTCGTGCGCACGGGAGCAGCAGTGCATGCGCGACCCCGCACAGGCAGAGAGGATGCGAAGGACACGCGAGTGACGACCAGCTGCGGTCGGCGGGGACGAAGGGAGAGCGGGGCCTCATCGCGCTCTCGGCAGGAGCGGAGTTTTCTCCGGACTGGCCACGTCAACCGGAGGGGCGCAGCAAGCCCCGGGGCGGCGGCGCAGGACACGCCGTGGGGCCGGCTGCTTAGCCGGCTGAGATTCCCCCCTGATCGGCGAAGCGAGTCTTCCTTTCGGAGCTACAACTAAACTGATGCGATCGTGTCGGACCGTGGTCGTCTATGAAAAGATAAGCGTAGTGTGGGTATGAGAACCCGGCATAACCTGAATGCGCTGCGGCCTCCGTGGCAAGCCCTTGGGGGGCGCCAAGGAGCGTATGGCTCGTGTTAGGTGAGGATGGGCCACAGTATTTGAGCATTCGTTGTCACAACGTTGTCGTCACAACGTTGTCACAAAAATACACTGGAAGACAGAGACATCGAATTCGTGCCTTATGAGGCGTGCAGCTGACTGAGGGAGGTGCATACCTGGTGGAGGGCGAGCGGCTGGAGACTCCCCGACTGGCGGGAATCGGAGCGCATGCTAATCTGGCTCGTCAGCGGGCTCTGGCTCGACCGCCAGAACTCCTGGTAGAACCGGGAAATCATGGCCGCGATCGTGAGATCCTTCATGCCGGAATCGATGCCGCCCAGGATTGCGTCGAGCTTGTCCTTCCACTTCTCGGCCTGCTCGGGCCGAATCGTCGCGCGCCGAAACTTGAACCCGCCCACGATCCCGTCGCGCGTCTCGAACAGCACGAGCTTCAGGTCGTAGGGCTGCGAGCGCTCGACCTCCAGCAGGGTGAACGGCGCCTGCGTGGCCGCCGACGCGCCATCGCTCGTCTCAGGCGGCGAGTCCGTCGTCGCCTCGCGGTGGCGCAGCACATGCACCTCGCCCAGCAGATCCTCCGGCGCGATCCCGTGCACCGCCAGCGCCTCCAGCGTCTGCAGCCGCCAGAACTCATACTGAATTGGCGTCGCGAGGCCCTCCGGCAGCGCGGCGGAGAGCTCGTCCACGTAGCCCCGCGCGCGCTCGACCGTGCCCGCCACGTGCTCGAAGAACCCGCGGAACAGTCGGTCGGGCTTGCTCACATCGAACTTGAGCGGCAGCACGCGCGTCTCGGGGCCAACCGTCAGCACGTCCGGCGGCGGCCGCGGCGCGGCGGTCACGGACCCGCGACCGCCAGTCGATGCCGCGGGCGCTGCAGGCTCGCCCGACGCCGGCCGCGCCTCCAGCGGCGGCAGCGAGGCCATGCCCATGAGGAACTGCGACTGGCCCGTCACGTGTTTCATGAGGATCGCAAACGCCGCCAGGCACGCGATCTCGGGTGACCACAGTGTCGTGGCCGAGCCCGACGTGGCCGGCGCCACGTCGTACGCATACGTGTCCACGTCCATCTCGTTGTCCTCGTCGGCGGCAGTGCTCGCGGCGGTCGCCGCGGACCCCGTGCCGCGGAGGGCACGCGTCTGGCGGAGCCGGTTGGCCCAGCCCTCGGTCCACGTGCGCAGCCGCTGGGTGGTTTCGGCGTTGAGCACGACCGGCACGAAGCCATAGGGCGTGTCGGCGCGTTCCGCGAGCTCATCGAGCGACACGACGAGCCGCAGGGCCTCGATCCGCGTCGACGCGACCGCCGGATGCAGTTCCTCCCGGACCGTCATGCGCGCGTGCTCGACGCGGTCGAGTTGCGCCATCCGCGCTTGCAGCGACGCCGAGACGGCCTCGAGATCGCGCGTCGCTTTGCGGATTGTTCGCTCCACGGTGAAGCGGACCTTGCTCTGCTCCTGAATGGCCTCGTAGATGCGGTTGCGTGTATAGTCCGCGAGCGCCGCAATCTGCCGCCGCTCCCGCGTCAGCAGCGCCGTCTGGTTCAGCTCAGTCTCGCCGAGACTCGCAAACGCCTCCATCGTGTCGCTGTAGGGCCGCAGCGCCGCGACGGTCTCGGGCGCCACGCCGTGCTTCGCGAACAGCCCGGCCAGCGTGCCCAGCGTGCCGGTGACGAGCGCGTCCCGCAGCGACCGCGCAATGACGACGTTTTCACCAGTCTCGGGATGGACGAACGCGGTCACGCGGTCGTGCGTGGCATACTGCGCCTGCTCGATCGCGACGCGCCGCTGCCGCGCTTCCGCAAGCTCGTCCCGGATCGTCGTCTCCTGCTTCGTGAGCGACGCAATCGTGTTGATTAACACTCGCTGCTCGTTGTCCAGGCGCCGCAGCCGCCGCTCCAGCGAGCTCTGCTCCTGCTCCGTGAGCACGACGTCCGTCACATACTGCCGCTGCGACTGCCAGAACCCGCGCGCCGCACTGACCTGTTTGGGCGAGGGCCCCGCACGGTCGAGGGCGCGCGCGACCCAGTCGGTGCGGATCGGGCCGAGCCAGGTCGCCGAGGCCTGGGCGAGCCGCGCCGTCCACCGCTGCGGCAGCCCGGCGGTATCGCGCGCCGCGCCGGCCGGCAGCGAGAGCGGCGCAACCAGGTCCGGGGCCAGCACGTAATGGTAGAGCCGGAACGCCGTGCGAATCAAATGCGTGAGCGCCACGCGGTCCAGGATGGCTTCGGAGGCCATAAACACGACATACGACGACGACATGGCCGCGTCCGTCGCGCCGGGAGGCGCGGTGAGGAGCAGGACTTGGAAAGCGTCGTCGGATCGCGGCTGCATGCCGCGGACAAATGCTTCGACGCGCAGCGCGACGACGGCCGGTGACTCCCCGGCGGCGTCGGCACCAGCGGCGTCAGCGGCGTCACCGCCGTGGCCGTGAGCATCCTCGGCACCACGGGCGGTCCCGGGCATCAAGGACGCGAGCGGCATCACCTGCACAAAGGCCATTGGATCGGCATGGCGCCAGTCGTCGCGCGCATAATACGCATGCAGATCCGCGTCCAGGATCCGCTGATTCTTGTGGAACACGGTGGTCAGGATCGGGTATCGCCAGCGCAGGTAGTTGACCACGAGGCCCCACGGCATGACCTCCAGCGGCCCCGGCACGCAGGCCACTTTCGCCAGCTGGTAGTCGCCTGCGGCCGCAGCCGTCGGCGACGTCGGCGACGTCGGCGATCCCCTGCGGGTCCCCGCGTCGGTCTCTGTGTCCGCGTCCGCCTCGGGCGACCCGCGCTGCGCATGCCAAACCCATGTCTGGTACGCCGTCGGTTCGTACCGAGGAGGCCCGTGCGCCGCGGCATCGTCATCGCTGGCATCGTCGTCGGCGTCATCGGCGCGGCTGTCCAGCGCGTCCAACGAATGCGCTAAATCGCCGGCGCGCGCACCCGCCATGAGCGCCGCGACCTGCGGCGAGGGCATCGGTCGCGCCAGCCGCGGCGCCATCTTGCGGCTCGAGCTCGCCGTCGGCACCATGTGCCGGGGCACGCGCTTGCCGCCCGTCGACGCCGCCGTTGCGACCGACGCTGCGACCGACACGGCGGTCGTGGGGCGCGAGGGCTCGTCCCGCAACCCGATGAGGCCGCTGGTCACGTCGCTGCGCGCGACATGGCGCCACCCGACGCTGCTCGGAGACGGGGTCGTGCCCGCGGCGGTGCCGGTCGCGACGGGCGTCGCAGCGCGGCGTTTTGGCGACCGTGCCGCCATGGACGCCGTCGGCGGGAGGGGCGACCCCGCCGCCGGGGTCGGCGTCGATGACCGCGTCGGCGACCGCGTATTCTGCTGCGGGATCGGCGGGATCACAACGTCCTTGCCGCCAAGCGACGGCGCGCCGTTTCCGTCCAGCCCGTGCGGGCGACTGCCGCCGGTCGCTGCTGGCGCCGCGAGTGAGGCGGCTTTGTGGGGCCGGAAGCTGCTGGATGAGCCGTGCGGGCTCGCGGCGCCGCCGCCGCCGAGCGGGACCGGCGAATGGCTCATATTGTTTCGAGGGCGCCGTCCAGGAACGCGGCACGCGGCTGCCACGTGCAGCACCCGAGTCGAGAAGGCCGCTCGCAGCAGAATCCGGAGCGGACAAGAAAGACGTCCTCTCCGACCCCGTCAGATGGGTAATGGGACTGGCAATCTCTGCAGAATGGTGTTGCTGGGCTGAATGCACGGCCGTGGCAACGCATGTCCCCATCGCTGCCACATGCCTGCGGGATCTGGGGGTCGTCTCCTGGACATGCCGAGGCGACGACGTCGGATCCGGGGGTATCATCATGTCGCGGCGATCCGTTCTATGGCCGTGCTATCATGTGCGCGTCATCGCGATGGGTCTTCCCGCGACCTGCTGCCGTCCAACGCGGCCACCGCCAGTAAGTGTGGCCCGGGGTGAGTGTGACCCACGACCAGGGACAGCCCGCGGCGACGGCGGCGGGGTCGCTGCCGATCCTTGCGACCGGAACGCCGCATGGGCACGACGCCGCGGCGTCCCCCCTCGCGGCCGCCACCCGATCTGGATAGCCGCAAGCATCGCCGATCCGCGGCCGCCACGGCGCCGACGCCGCCGCCGCCGACGAGGACGGCGGCGGCGGCGGCGGCGGCGGCGGCGTCAGCCCCCATAGGCAGCGGCGGCCCCCCGCGCGGCAGATCGGACGGCTCCGGCGAGGCCAACGCGTGCTGCGGGGCCGTCCAGCATCGACTCAGCGCCGCTGCCGGGTGTGAGTGGCGGCAGCCTTGTACGCCTCCACCCACTCGTCGGCGCTTTGCCAGGCGGCGCCGCGTCGACCACCCACGATCGGGTTGACATCCGGATGAGAAGGCGGTTGCGAGCGGACATTCATCGTTTCTCGTGCCTTTTTTTTTAGCGCTCGGGGGCGACGTCTTCCCTGATTCATACTTCCGCATACGTCTCCGCGTACGTCTTCCACGTGCTCGACCACGTGCCGGCTCCGGGGGCAAGCTCCTACGCGATCTCTGTGCCGTCGACTCGGATCGGGCGACTGCGCCGATTTCCCTTTCGTCGTCTTTCGCCGCCGACTCGGTGCCAACGACGCCGCCTCGCCTTCCTCCCGCCGTCTCGTCGCGCCGCCTTTGTTGCTCTTCGGCACGCCACGTGGCCGTGCTGATCGGCGTAACTGGACCGCCCGCTCGCGGACGACCGCGGCACCATGGCCGACGCCGGGATGACGGCGGCGAGCCGCGCGTCGCCGCAGCCCGATAAACTCGACGCGCACACCAGCCCCATCCCGGTCGATCCGTTCGCGCCGCCGAGCGCAGCGCCCAATACCGGCGCGGCCCTGGGCAGCACTATGCCGCTCGGAACGCCCGCGTCGAATGCCGCCGCGGCGGCGGCTGTCGCGAGCCCAGGCAGCCCTGCGGCCCGCAGCAAGGGTGGAGTCGCCGTCCGCATTGCCCATGCCAACGACATCTACCAGAACGTCGAGTCGGACTTGCCGCTGCTCCACGGCTATGGCGACGACGACATGGACCGTGGCGGCGGCGACGGCGTCCAGGGCGGCGACGCCCACCATGGGCGCTTTGAAGACGATGATGGTGATGCGTCGGACGTCAGCGAGACGTTGGAGTCGTCGCTGATGCGGCTGAAGCGGTACAATGCGCGCGCCACTGCGCAGCACGGCCACGCGCGGTTTATGGACTCGGACGGCGCTGACGGCGGGCGGCACGCCTCCAGCCAGGAGCCGAAGCGTGCGCAGGCCGCGGCGCCGGTGCCTGAAGTGAAGAGCGGTGACGAGTGCGTCGAAGATTTTCTGCGGAATTTCCTGGTGCTGCACGGCTTCACGCGCACGATGCAGACGTTCCAGAACGAGCTGTATACGCTGAAGCAGACCGGCAAGCTGTCCCTGATGATCGAGAACGCGCGTCTGCCCGACGTATACCGACAGAACCACAACCTGCAGGTTGCCGTGAACGACCTCAGCGCCGAAGCGGACAGTTACAAGGCGCGCGCGGGCAACATGTACGACGACAACGAGCGCTTCAAGCGCGAAAGCATCACGCACCGCCGGCACCGCCAGCGCATCGCGCTCGAGAAAAAGACGATTGAAATCGAGAACAAGACGCTCCGCGCCGAGCGCGACGACGCGACCGCCAAGCTCAAGCAGCTCCGGACCACCGTCGAGGCGCTCAACAAAGAGCTCGTGCTGCTACGGATCGAAAAGGAACGCGCGTTTGCCGAGAAGCCGCGGGCGCCGCTCGCGGCGCCCACTGACCGCGCCATCGCGGGTACCGAGGCGCTGCAGGCGGCCCGCTCGGCGGCCGCCGCCAGTCCCACCGCCGGGCCCATCCATCCGCCCCAGTCACCACGGATGGCCTCGGCTGCCAAGGGTCGCAGCTTCGACCGCGCCTCGCGTCCTGCGGACGCCGACCGCGACCGCGAACGGCATCTGTCCCCGATACCGCCCGTATCGCCATCGCACCACCAGCCGCATGGTCCCGGGCTCGTGTCATTTGCGCCCGCATCGCCCACAGCGTCCACGGCCGTGCCGGCAACGGCGGCCGCCAGGCGTGGACCGGCGTCGGCGACGTCGCATGCCGCGCCGCCGCGGAACCTCCATGACCCCACCGCCGGCGCCGGGACCGCGGGCCGCCACGGCGCCGCGGGATCTCATCAGGCGGGCGGGCTGGTCGCTTCCTCGCCGCCGGTGCCGCCGCTGCCAATCGCGCCGTCCAACGCTTCCGGCGGCCACACATCTTTCTCACCGACGACGGGCCCCGCCTCCGGCCACCCCCACGGTGCGGGCAGTAGTCTGGGCGGCGGCGGCGGCCCCGCGTCCGGCGGCACGCCGGCGGCGCGCGCTGTGCTGCCGCTCGAGGACCGGCCGAACCCTTTCAGTCACATGCGCGCGGCGCCGTGGCGGCCGAACGCAGCCGTGGCGCCGTCGACGCCGGGCACCGAGACGGTCGCCATGGTGTCCACGACGGCGGCGGCCGCGGCGGCCGACGAGCCCAAGACGGCGGGCGGGACGCTGATCGGCGCCGTGGCGCCGCCGATCGAGACATTGGCCATCGTCGCGCACCACGGGCCCATCACGGCGCTGCGGCTGCACCCCAAGAAGCCGATGCTGGCGTCCGCGGCGCGCAACGACGGCGGCGGGTGGAAGCTGTGGGGCCTCAACGGCAACCTGATCATGGTCGGCCAGACGCAGGGCCGCTCGTCGACCGCCGGATGGAACATGGGCTCGGGCAGCGGTCTTGCGGCGCGCGGCGCCACGAGCGCGCCGACGATCACGGACCTCGACTTCAGTCCGAACGGCGCGAGCCTGATTACAGGCGCCGACGATGGCTCGGTCAAGATCTGGCCACTGACGGCCAACGCCGGCGCGACAGCCGCGACCGGATCTAGTGGCGGCGGCGATGCGGCGACCATGACGCTGGGCGGCGACGCTAGCGGCGCCCGTGAGAGCGCCGTGAGCGCCGTGGCGTACCACGACACGGGCGACTTTGTGCTCGCGGGCGCGCAGGACGGCTTGACGAAGCTGTGGGACCTGCGGAGCGGCAAGTGCCGTCAGACGTTCCGGGGGCATGCGGGCGCGATCCACGCGACGGGCTTCGTGCCGTACTCGAACACCGTCGTCACCGCGTCCGGCGACGCAACAGTTTGTATGTGGGACGCGCGCACATCGCTGTGCTCGCGGACGCTAACGGCGCACACAGGCGCAGCGGTGTTGGACTTTGCGCATACGTTCCAGGCGCGGCACTTCGGCACCGTCGATGCAAGCGGCCGCGTGATGGTTTGGGACGCCAAGAACACCAAGACGCCGCTCGCCGCGCTGCAGGTCTGGCGCGACGGCGCGGTCACGCCCGCCGGCGCGGGCCTCGCGGGCCCTACGGGCGGCCCGCTGGGCGGAGAACCCGCCCCGGTCGCGTCGGCCGCCCAGGCGCCGGCGCTCGGGGGCATCGCATTCGACAAGAGCGGCAACACGGTGTTCGTGACCACGAGCGTCGGGGCGGTCTGCGCGATCAGTCTCGTCCACAACTCGACCGGCACCGAGGGGTCGCTGCTGACGGCGTGGCAGACCTCCGGCGCGTCTGAGGCGTCCCGCGGCCGCAGCGGCCGCCTCGACGTCGACTTTGGCAAACTTCGCTTCCACCGCACCACCGAGGCGCTCGTGCTTGGCGAGCGCGACGGCCAGATCCGCATTTTCCAGTGATGGGATCCGTGAACGTGAGATTGCGATGACATTGGCCGCGGCGCCGCGTTGTGTAAAAGTAGAGTATTCATTGGCTTAATCGTTCTTGTCCTGGTCGAGATAGTTCACGACCCCGACGCGGTCATCGATCCTCCGAGGTCTGGGAAATCCCTCAAGCGAGGCGGAGGCAGTAAAATGGACTAACGGTCTGCCTGGATCGTACTTTCAATAGTCAATTCTAAAACTAGAGACAAGACAGACTATTCCAAGACGGTTCGGCGCGACGCTGATGACTGGCGAGACCAGCATCGATCGGCCCCTTGGCGATCACCTCCGAGGATTTACTCACCGAGCCTATGGTCACAATATCCAGTCTGGGCAGATGGAATCATCGTGGCGCTCGCCATCATCAGTAAGAATGCGGTGTTTCGAACCATTCTACGATACATGCGATCTGCGTTGCTGTGTCGTCATCTCCAGCTGTACGTTCCATGAGCGCCCCTAAAACCCCTCGTGTAATGCGTCATGCTCTGTTTTGAGAACGCTCGATGGTTGATCGGCCACTGCTGGCCCACGCTTTTGCCGATCGATGGTGATGGCATCCTCGAACGAGATGGGAATCATGCAAATCTGATTTGCGCCGTCTCGGAGCTCGACATGCGATGCATGAGTATACGACGGGAATGCCATTCGTATGCGATGGAAGTGAACCGGTCGGCGCTCATGCGTTGTCGACTTGTCGGCATGGTCGTTCATGGACTCTGCGTGGTGAACCTTTTGGCGATGGTTGAAAATGGGGCGGAGGGCGCGCAGCACGCGAGGATCACAATGACGGTGTGGCTTGGGACTCGCACGCGATGGGCTCAGAGACCGGCAATCGACTTAGCTTCACAGCCGTGTCCTCGCGGCCTTTTTAGACTCCCATCAGCCATACTCTGATACCCTCTGCTCGTTGCAGGCACTCTGCCATGAAAACTCCGCTGCGATCATGAGACCGTCACATGTCTTCGGCGCTGCAATCCGAAACCAGTCTCGGTCAAACCAGGGCTCGGTCGATGGAGAGCACCCAGCAAGCCGGCGCGGACAACCAGACCCGGCCGAGCGACTGAGGCGGAAAAGATTGCACCCTTCTATGCGATACGGGATGTATTCCCCTTGTTCTCTCCCCGGTTCTCTCACTTTTATCTCGGCATGAGTGCCCGCGGCACCAATTTGATGCAGAATGCATGTTGCCGTAGGCGCCGGTCATCCAGAACCCAGCGCTGGGAAACAAAAAAGAAAAACAAATAACAAGACATTTACAGGAAGTAGTCCGGGGTACGCCGCGTGACGTGGGGCTCGCCGCGACGCGGGGCCGGGTCGAACTGGAGGAATGTGTACTTGAGGTGCTCATCGATCTCCATGATAGCGGCCTGGTTGCCGCAGCGGTAGCAGTAATTGGGCGCAGAGAAGATGGTGACGACATTGCGCTCCTGGCACCAGTTGTAGCCCTCCATGACGAGCTGGTGCGCGCGCGCGATGAGGGTGAGGCCGTTGTTGTGGTTGAAGGCCTCGGAGATGTCGTGGCCGAAGGTATACCCGGCGCCGCGGGGGCTGATGCCCCAGCCGCATCGCTCGTCGGGGTCGGACCACAGCAGGTCGCACATCGGGCCCTCGTGGGGCACTTCCTGGATGCGGTCGAGCGAGCGGATGTGGTCGAGCGTGTCAATCGAGGGGCTGAGGCCGCCGTGGAGGCAGAAGATCTGGTCCTCAATGAGGGCGGTCAGCGGCAGGTAGTCGAAGAGGTCGGTGAAGTACTTCCAGACGTTGGCGGTGCCGTACTTGCGCAAGCACTCGTCATAGAAGCCATAGACCTGGGTGATCTGGCGGGACTCGTGGTTGCCGCGCAGGATCGTGACGCGGTCGCGGAAGCGGACCTTCAGCGCGACGAGTAGCGTGACCGTCTCGACCGAGTAGTACCCGCGGTCAACATAGTCGCCCATGAACAGGTAGTTGGTGTCGGGCGAGTTGCCGCCGATGCGGAAGAGCTCCATCAGGTCGTGGAATTGGCCGTGGATGTCGCCGCACACCGTCACGGGGCAGCGCACGGGCTGCACGTTGGATTCCTCGGCGAGGATCTCGCGCGCCTTCTCGCAGAGCTTCTTCACCTCGTTCTCAGGCAGCTGCTTGCACGACATGAGCATGCTGATCCAGCCGTCCACGTCGGACACATCCTGGAGCTGCGACATGGTGGCGATCGATGGCGTGATGGGTGGGCAAGATAAAGAGGGAAAAAAAGGTATGAAAAATAGGACGAGAAAGGGAGGAGGGACGCGCGTCGGGAGCGCGCGCGACGAAAAGATCAAGCGGTCTCACAGAGCCTAGCGCAATCTCACGTCTCAGCTCGGGGTCAGGTGCAGGTCACTCAGGGTCGGTCACGATCGTCGATGGGCAAATGGGTCGCACGGTCGGGAAGAAGGCCGGATACGGCAGGCCAGATGATAGCAGGCTTAGTGACAGCAGGTCAGATACAGCAGGCGCGATAACAGCGATGCACTCGAAAAGGCCCCAAGAAAACGGATAACGATAGTAATTTCGATCAAGCGCGAGTCCATCACGAAGAAGAGGGGTCGACGGGCTGAGGGATGGATGCCGGTGGCGATGGAACGCGCCTGCGCAGGGCGATGCTGACGCGAAGCGTGCCTTGGCCAGCGTCGAGCCGAGGGCCTTCGTGTGGCGACGGTCGCGTCGTGGGTGCGATGTGGACGCGGGATGCGGCATGAGGCATGCGGGGGAGAGGAAAGAAGTGGAAAGTGCGGACACGCCGCGGGGCGGCGGCAAGCACCAGAAGGCGGGCGCTGCCACAGAAGAGTGCCGCGTCGTTGCGGTCGCGAGGCTTATCGATGGGCCGCCTCGATCACAGCGCATCCGCAGTGTGGTGGTCGCCACGTGCTGTGCGAGACAAGCGGGCACGCGCCAGGATCGATAGCCCTTGGCCGGTAGCGGCTGGATCGGCAGCCGCTGGTGGCGCCAGCGCGCTCAGACGCGATGGTTGCTGCATGGGCGGGCGATCCCGACGGCTCGCGCGGTCCGGGACCCGCAGCAAGAAGGAGCAGGAGGCCAGCACACCGGAGCCTGGGTCCTTCCTGGCTGGTGCGCGACCCCGCTGGCTGGCCCTTGCGCAGCCATGCGCGACGCCGTTGGAAGAGATCTTGGACATGGCCCGCTTCCTCGGTCGCCCAGCCACGGGCCCATTCAACTGTCATCGGCGACCGCGGTGGCCGCGCGGGCGACTTGAAACCCAAGGAATGGTATCTGGTCGACCAGCCACATGGCGACGGATCAGGGCTCACACGATGCCATAGTAAAAGATTTTTATTCTAGACTATGTCTATGTCTCGTCTGTGCATCAGGCGATGTCTCGGTACGAGTCGATGCCCACCCTTTTTCTGCATCATGAACTCCGAGCCAGGCTCGCAGCCGCAACCAGCCACGGCTCACCACTGGTGCGGGGCGCCATCAGCCGTCTCGGTGGGACCGGGACCATCAAGTATGAACGGCCATCAAGCAGAACCTTTAAGAATACATCACCCGGCGACGCAGACTCATCCAGCGGATGCGAACACAGGCGCGCGATATCCAACAGCGCGACTCCCCGGAACCACGGCAACGCAGGGCGAATCCAGGGACCGCGAGCGGCGCCTCACCATTTGCGGCGCTTGCCGCTCTCGGTGCTCGCGCCTGTGGCTGCTTTGGCCCGCGGGTTGAGGAAGTGGGCCGGCAGCGGCGACGACGCCTGGTGCTTGCCGGCCACGACGCCCAGCGAGCCGCCCGTCGGCGTCGCTTGCGCGGCGAGCGCGGCCGACGGTGCCGAGGGCAGCGGCGCCGCGCGCGGGCTCTCCGCCGAAACGGTGATCGACGGCGCCGCCGCTCCCGGCGATCCTCCAGCGGCGGCGGCGACGGTCGACGATGGCGGCGGCGACGTCGCGTCGTGGCTTCCCGATACCGGATCGATCGGCGATGGCGCGAAGGGCCGGAGCGCCGCGGCGGCGGCGGCCGACGCGCGCTGCTGCGCCACCGCTTGGGCACGGAGCCGCGCCCGGTGCTGATTCTCGAGGTGCGCCTTGAGCCCGCTGACGGAGCGATAGCGCTGGGTGCAGCGGGGCAGCATGCACGCGAACGTCGGCTTGGGCGCGGGGTCGGCGGGCGAGGGCAGCGCAGGCGTCGCGATCGTGTTGGCCGCGAGCTGCAGCGCAGCGAGCGCCACCACCGCGTCCGTGTGGCCCACGAGAGCCACATCGTGCAACGGCGCCGCGGCGAGCACCGCCGCGCCGTCCGCGGCGGGCGGCGCATCGGCCGACTCGTCGACCGTCTCATCGTCATCGTCCGCGTCGTCCGCGTCCATCTCGGCATCTGTATCCGCGACGGGCGCCGCTGCCGCGGCCGCTGCGGCCTCCGCCTCGGCTGCCTCATCCACGTCGCCGTCGTCCGGCGCGCTGAGGACGGCCGAGGCCGTGACGGCGCCGACAGCGATCGCCGCCTCGCAGATCGACAGCGACCGCATCACCGTCGCGGGCGACTCGCCGTGCACGTGCAGCAGGTGCTGCTTGAGCCCGGTGCCGTTTTTGTAGTCTTTGTCGCAGCGCGGGTAGATGCAGTGATACGGACGCAGCGCGATGATCGCCGGCGACAGGTAGCTCAACAGCGTGCCGCCGGGCGCCGCGGGCGTCGTACTAGCGGGCGCGCTGGGCATCGCGGGCGTCGCCGTTGACGCCGGCGCCGCGGGGCGCGGCGCCCGCGGCCGGGAAGCCGGTCGTGGAGCCGCGTTGGCCATCGATGCCGCCGACGCCGTGGGTGCCGCCGACGCCACGCTCGACGCCGTTGAAGCAGCGGAAGCCTCGGCGGCCGTGGGCGCGCTTGTGGGCAGGACGACGCTGCCCGGCAAGGAAGCCTGGCGCTGGCGGGCGATGCCCGAGATACCCGGGGCGCCGGGCACGAAGCCCGCGGCGCCGGCGGGGCCGGCGCCCACGAGGCCGCCCAGGCCCATGCCCGCGAGGTCGGTCCCGCCGACGTGGCTGACCGGGTTCGGCACCATGTAGCCGGCGAGCCCCGGGTAGCCGAGGGCGGCGAGGGAGCTGAGCGCGTCGGCATCGTACCCGGCGAGCTCAGCGGGCATCTGGGATGCAGCGGGGGCGCGTGTAACCTGGAAGGCCGACTGGGCGCGGCGCAGGGGCGGCGGCACGAGCGGCGCGGGGGCATTCGGGTGCGCGGTTGTGAACCCGCCGCCGCCGCCGCCGCCGCCGTGAGCAAGCGAGTACATGAGATGGCTGTTGGCGGCGCTCTCCGTGCCGCCGCCGCCATGGGCGTGAGACAGCTGCGCGGGCGCCATGTGCATGGCGTCCGAAAAGGTGAAGGGCAGCGGGTCGGGCGCGACCAGACCGGAGATGGCGCTGTGGTGACGTGGCGCCCAGGGGGTCATGTCGATGACGCCGTGGGCCGAGTCGGTCTGGGTGGCGCCGCGGCGGCGGGCGCGGCGGCGCGTCGAGGCGCCGCTGCCACTGCCGCCGCTGCTGCTCCCGCCGCCGCTCATCGCGTAGGGCAGCCCCGCAGATCCCGGCGGCCCGGTGCCCGTGCTCGTGCCCGAGCCCGTGCTGCCCGCGCCGTTCACGCCGCCGAGACCGGCGCCGCGGTGCCCCGCGTGGTCGTGAAGGGCCAGGCCCGTCATGCGGTCCTCGACGTCCAGGGTATCGAATTCAAAAGGCAGGACGTCGTCGTGGTCGCTGAGGTCGCCATCGTGGCCGCGGTGGCGGCGGTGGGTCTGGCTGCCGCCGTGGCAGGCTTTCGGGGCCGTGTGGTGGCGGTACCGCGGCGGCCGGGCGCCGCCTGACGGAACACCCCCCGCAACGCCGGTCGTCGGGACGCCAGGGAGACCGAGGTGGCCGCCGCCGCCACCACCACCACGACTACCGCCGACGACGGTAGGACCCGCGCCGCCAGCATGCCGCTCGTCCTCCTCGTCCTCGTCGTCCTCGTCGGACAAGTCCGTATCGGGCACGTGGTGCTCTTCGATGTGGTGCAGGAGCTCGTGAAGGTTCTCCAGCTGGATCCCGCAGCATGCAAAGTCGCGGCAGTACCGGTCCTCGAGACGGACGAAGCTGGCCGGGTCGCTGCGGCCGGCGGCAAGCGAGTTTCCGGCGGCGGCGGCGTCGTGCCCGGCAGCCGAGTCGGCCGGGCCGAGGCCGGCGCTGGCGCCGAGGCCGGCAGGGAGCCCGAAGAAGGCGTGCGGCGAGCGGGCCATCCAGCTCAGCTCCAGGAACGAGTTGCGGGTGAGCGAGCGGCCGAGGGAGCCGCTGAGCGACGGGCCCAGCGAGGCCGCCAGCGCGCCGGCCGACGAGCCGTAGCTACCGTTCCCGTTCATCATCAGCGCGTGAGCGTCGCCGCCGCCGCCGCCGCCGCCCGCCGTGAGGCTGGTGCTGATGCCGTTGGCGTTGAGCGACCGGCATGTCTCCTCCCAGATCTTGCGGGCTTTCTTGTAGGACGCCGGCGCAAAGAGGCGGCGCTCGGTGCCGTGGCTGTGGCCGGGTGCCGCGGTCGCGATGGCGGCCGACGGCGTCGCCATGCGCGAGGCGTCGCCAGCGGAGGGTATTGGGTCCGCGGGAGGCTGGAGGCCCGCGCGGCCGTGGGCGGGCAGCAGCAGCAGATCAGCGGCGTCCATGGCACCCGTCGACTCGGGATGTGGCGCGTGCGACGCTTGCGCAGGCGATCCGGCAGATCGGGGCGACGCGTGGGCGTAATCCGGCACGGCACGGACCGGCGTGGGTTTGGCGCTGGTGCCCGACGACGAAGCGGTATGCGGGGGCGATGCCAGGATGGCCGCGGCATCGGCAGTCGCCATGGCGGGTGTCGGTCCAGCGGATCGAGCACAGTTGACGACGGAAAGGACGAGTCAGCGAGGCGTTAGCGGGATAGCTGACACGTGCGCTTATCAATCGGCGTCGGGTTAGGATCGCGATCAAGACAGCGGTAGGAAGGCGGCCAGATTCGGTATAAAAAAGCGGGTCGGCAATGCACGGCAGAAGATCGTGGACGTGAGCGCGGGACTCGAGAAAACCCCGACCGCGGTAATGGGAGGTGCTTGGATCGTCCGCCGCAAGGCCGGTCGTGTCAGGGCCCCGTGGCGGCGCGGCGGTCCCCCCCGACCGGGTGCCCCGAGCCCGCGGTCGACGCCGTTGCCGTGGCCGTTGTCGTTATCGTCGCCGACGCCGTCGCAGGCGGCCGCGGCGCCCACACACCAGCAAGCGTTGCGTGATCCGCAGCGCAAACACGGACCACCGGCGCTGAGTGAGATTCGTTGCGCAAGCGTGTGTTGTGCTGGATCGCAGCGGGTCGGCGGCCGCGTGACAGCGGTGGACTTGGATGGCGGCCCGTCGAGCGCAGCAGAGATGTCGTTGGGTACTCGGTCGGGCAGCATACGCGGGGCAAGGCGGGGATCAATAGAAACAAAGGAGGGTCGTGGTTGAGAGGCTCGGTGAAATCGCCACCGCAAGTCGTGGTCATGAAGGACGCGTCGCTACGCATGACCCAGCGCGTCGTCTCCCAAGATGCGCCGCGATGCGCCGATACGCCAGCGGGACCTGCGTGCTCTCTTCTTCTCATCGGCATCGCGTGCCCTTATGCTGACTTAATGACGACGCCGCCGCCTGGGCCGTGGGCAGAACCCCTGGTTCCATGGGGCAAAAGCTGGCGTCTCGCCTCGCCTCCACTGCGCCGTCCCGCCTCTTGGGGCGACCGCCGCTCCGTCAGACAACGCGGGCTGAGCGGGCCGTCGGCGCCCCGGCCGAGGCCGAAGCTTGGGCCAGCCCAGCGAGACAACGGCGAAGGGACGGCGAAGGGACGCCGACCCCTGCGTGCGGCCGAGCCGGCCTCGCCCGGTCGAGCCTCGGGTGGTTTGATGTCGCACAGAGCGCTCGCGCTGAACTCGTCGCCGCTCGTCTGGCTGCGGTCGCGTCAGTCGGCGGAAGCTTGGCTGGCGGCGGCGACCGCGACCGCGACCGCGACCGCGACGGCGTCGGTACTCCACGGCCGTGCCCTGTGGCAGGGTCTTCTCCCTCCGACCTGCTGCATGCTCTCTGCTAGTCGGCAAGCCTCCCGCCACCGCGACGCGGCGCCCGCGGTGGCAACCGCATGAAAGAAAAATGCAGAAAATTAAGGAAAAAAAAGTGAGAAAAATAAGCAGGAACAGCACGCTCGATCGCTGCGGCCGCCGCCGCCGCCGCCGCCGCCGCCGCCGCCGCCCTCGCCGCCGCCACGGCGCTCTGGGCCCCTTGGCTCGAGGCGCCCATGCTGGCGCCGTCCTGGTCGGCCAGGCAAGCGGCCGTCGCACGATCCACGGCGGCCGCCCGCCGCCGCCGGGGGGGCCGCCTGCCGTTGGCTTCAATGCGGATGACGACGGCCTGAAACGGCGCCGTCCTGACGAAAAAGGACCCGCGCCGCCGATGCGGCCGCCGCCGCCCGCGCCGCCGCCGCTAGCGTCCCCCGGACGGGCGGGAGGCATGCGCCGGGCCATCCAAGCAGCGCTCAGCGGACGACCGAGGGGCGGCTTGATGGCGCCGGCCGCGGTACCGACCGATCCCTCCCATCGTCGATGGCCATCGGCAATTCTGAAGCAATGCGGCGTCGTTGCGAAGGCGCCGGCCGCATCGCTTGGTCTCAAGGGGAAGGCGGGCGCTGCGCCTTATCGGGCCCTCCTCCCTCCTCCTCCGCCCTCCGCCGGGCGTGTGATACGCGCGGGACGGCACGGGGCCGAGACAACGGGCGGCGCAGGGTCTCACCGGCGAGAGACCAGCAGCAGCAGCCATGACGACGGCGCCTTGACGACGGCGGCGACGTCGCTTTGGACGGCCTTGGTGCTCGCTCGCTCGCCTTCGTTCATTCGGCCCGGGGTGCGCCGGCGTCGGCACACGACAGCGCCACCGCCTCCGGCGCGATCGTGCCTCGGCCGCCGCGGCGACAGAAAGGCTCGGCGGCACGCATGCAGAGCGCGCACGGGGGGCTGCGCGTTCGGGCGAGGGCGGCAGCGTTTGGCGGGGTCCACGGGCGGCGGACGCGGTGGTCTCTGAAGGCTGTCGTGGGTTCGCCCGCCTCGGGCAAAGGCTCGATATGGGATCGTTCTGTTGACGATCGTGACATATGACACGCCGGAACCAACCGATCTTGGGGCGTAGCCACAAGACCCGGCGGCCGCGGGACATGGACAAACCGGCACGCGCTCATCCCCGTGCGGGGACATGCCGCTACCCGCCGACGACGATGCGGCGATGGGATCGGCCTCACAACGCGACGAGGCCCCTCGCCAGGAGATGAATCAAGCGAGCGCCGTCCGGGCTTTTTTAATTGGAGTTACCAAGAGAAGATGGGCATCGACCGATGAGACGCGATGGACATATGTGCGACGAGGACATATCAAGTTAGATCAAGTTAGATGGGACAATGCCGGCGGCGTCGGCATGGCCCTCTCGACAGGCTCTCGCCGGCGACAGAGCCACTAGGACGCGGAGCTGATGGTCCACCACTCGCCCGCGTCCGGATCGTCCTGCGTGGCGCGGTAGAACACGAGCAGCGCCGTGCGCGCGCTTTCTTCGATCTGGATCTGCGCCAGCGTCCGCGACCGCCCATCCCCGCTCTCCTCCGCCTGCTGCCGCTGCGTCCGCGCCTGCTCTTCTGCCTGGATCGCCAACAGCGACATCGGCGCCCGCTTCAGGACCGGCGTCAGCGTCGGCGTCGGTATCGATGTCGACGCCGACGGCGATGGCGACCCGGCCACGGCGCCCGGCGATGGCGACGGCGACGGCGCCACCGACACGGCCGCCGGCGCATGGCGATTCCGCGGCGTGCGGTGGTGGAACGAGCGCGTCACCGGCGCCGGAAGCGACGCCGACGCCGGGGTCGACGCCGTGGCCGTGGCCGTGGCCGTGGCGGGCGTGGCACCCGACGCCGTGGCCGATGCCGAAGGCTCGCCGCCGCTGCCACCTGTCACGCTGCCAGCGCTGCTCGCCGGGCCCGCCTCGGTCGCCACGATTGCGCGACGGCCGCGAGACCACATGGCGGCCGCCGCGGATGGATGCAGAGGGGTGCTCGTGGTCGGGGGGGTCGGCGCCGACAGGCGTGAGGCCGACGGACCCACCGCCGCCGATCCCGGCAGGATGAGCGCAGCGGCTGATGCTCGTGGGACCGCCCCCCACGCCGCGGGCGGCGGCGTCACGGACGCCGGCGACGACGCCGCGGTGCTCTGCTTGCGCTGCTGCTGCTGCTGCAATCGCTGCGCGCGCTTGCGCTCCTTCTGCGAAGCAAAGGTGGCCGTGGGCATGATCGTGAACACAGGGAGCGGCGCGACCAGGGACGGCGACGGCCGCGGCGTGAGCGCCGCGTCAGCGCCCGGGCCAGCCACAAGCGCCGCCGATGTCGATGTCGCCGATGTCGATGCCGATGAGCGGCGTAGTGGCGGCGCGGCGATGATGACACCGGGTGCTGGTGCTCTGCCGCGAGCGCTGTCGGGCGGAGGGCGAGGAACCGACGCGGTCACGGCGGGCGACGTGGGCGACGGCGCGACCGGCTGGACCACCGCCCACGGCGAGGTCACGACGGACGAGGCCGCGGCCGGTGCGGCAGCAGCAGCAGCGGAAGCGGTGATGCTCTCAGTCTTCTGCCGTCGAGCCGACAGCGTCGATCGCGAAGCAGCGGCGGTGGCCGACGACGCCTTCGGGCGATGCTCACCCGGGATCGGCGGTATCACAAGTGGCTCCAGCGGCACCGACTCCCAGTCGCCGTCCTCGGACTTCGTGACCCTTGCGGGCGCCGGCGTCGGTGTGGACGACGACACGAGCGCGGGCGCCGGCGCCGGCGCCGGCGCGGCGTCCGAGTCGAGGTCGGCGGCCGAGGAACTCTCAGAAAGCGGGTCGCGATGGGTGGTTGTAACCGCGGTCACGGCCGTCGTCGTGTCGGCCGTAAGCGTTGCTGCATCGCTCGTCTCGCTGAGGTGGAGGGTGTCCAATAGGTCTGGAAGCGGTCGTGATGGCGAGGATGCTCGCGATGGCGACGACGACAGCGACGACGATGATGTCGTCGGACCGAAGGGGACCATGACCGGAGGCGGGTAGTACTGTTCGATATAATGACTAGCGCGCCTGTGCGTTCGGATGAATGCCTGGCATTGGCCCACACGTAGGTGGTTTTCCAAGAGCTCCCACACCGATGGATCCACCGCCGCATACTGTTGCTGCTCGATGAAGTCTGTGAGATGCGCGATCGTGAACCGGGCCACATAGGGCAGCAGCAGACTCACGGGGTCGGGTCTGTCACATACGCCGGGAAACCACTTGCTCCCGATACAGAAGCTAGCGAGGTCCAAGATCGGCGTGAGCGTCGGAAGCCCCAGGAAGGGAATGATAACCTGCGCGACGGCGATCCGCAGACTCAGGCTGCTGACGGCTTCGGCGAAATCCACCACTGCGCCGAGACGGTGCAGAAAGACGGCGACCTCGGATGACAACAGCGACGATGTCGACGGCGCCGACGACGACGACGCCGCGGCCAGGGCCGCCGCCAGCGATGCGCTAAATGACCACGAGGACGACGCGAGCGGCGTGGTGGAAAACGATGAGGCCATCCGCAGCGGCTCAAACGCGGCCTCGGGATCCATTTCGCCGTACCAAATCCGGAGCGCGACGTCGGCCACGGCCGGATCGGTGTCGGGCCAGTCCGAGACGATGCGGCCTTCAGCGTCGTAGGCCGTCGCCCACGGCGCGTCGAAGCGGGCGCGGAAGAACTCCGCCTGGCTCGCGAGCACCGCGCTGTGCGCATAGCGTCGCGCGCCGTTCGCCAGGAGCAGCACAACGTCGGTCGCGTGATTCGCGGCTTGCGCCGCGCACAGCGTCTCACGGAGATGCCGGGGCTTCATGAGGTCCCAGTAGTCGGCGTCCGGTGAGACCAGCAGGTGCCACGTGTCACCCATGCGCCGCACGCTGACGCCTCGGGGCAAACGCGCGCGCGGCGGCAGCGGCTGCCCGGCCGCGAGAGGCCTGAACACGGGATGGACCACCGCCAGCAGTCGCAGCGGCACCGATTCGATGAGCTGCTTGCCACTCGCGAGCTGCCGTGTGACCGTGACCATCTCATGCAATGGGCACAGCGTCGTCGCTGTCGGGTCAAGGCGAACTCCGCCTGCCATATCGCTGCCGTTGTCTTTGTTGTTGTCCTTGCCGTTGTCCTTGTTCTTGTTCTTGTCCTTGTCGCTGTCCTTGTCACTGTCCTTGTCGTTGTCTTTGTCGGTGCCGTCGACGGCTGGGACGCCGACGGGGGCATTCGTGGCGAGCGTAGCGTTGGTGTTGGTGACGCTGGCGACCAGCCAACGTGGCGAAGGCGCCATCGCTGACTCCGGCAACTCGATGCTCTTATTGCATAGCGTCCTGAACGGTATGCTTTGCTCGATCTTGTGGAACGGCAACAGCGAATAAGTGGGGTCGCGGCGGATCAGGCCGAAGGCGCCCGACGTGGTAGCGAGTACATCGATGGCATGATGCGCATACCGGACGCGTTCAAACCGGTAGAGGTCCCAAGCGAACGGCGTCGGCACGGAGGCTTGCAGTGAGGGTCGCGGCCGCGCGTGGCGACGCGGTGTGCCTTGGTAGACGTCACCCAGCGCCGTGGCGATCACGACGACGCCGCCTTTCCCCACCGCGGCGCGTGTGGCACGATGCCGCGTGGGCGCCCACACGCGCCTCAAGACGCCATCGCGCGCGCTGCCCTCATCCGTGCCGCGCCGACCGCCGCCGGCCGCCGCAGCCGCTGCAGTCGACGACGACGCCACGGCGACCTGGGGTGGAGTCCACAGATAGACCGAACCGTCAGCCGTCACCAGCGACATCATGTCGTCTGGGCCTATCTGGATGCTCACCGTCGGCATCTGGTATGCGGGCATCAGCGTGTCGAACCAGGTGGCGTTGTAGTGACGCCATGCCGGGTCGTCGACGTTGTCGCCACGTGCGTACGGGTCGCTGGTGCTGAACTTCTTGCGCAGCGGGCATTCGTGGACCTCGCTGCCGTAGGGGCGGCCGCGGGTGTCCGAATCGGGAGCATGCGGCGCATGCAGCACGATGCGCTGGTTCTGGTGTATCACCCATACGGCACCCCCGCGGTCGAGCACGGCGGTCGTCGTGCGTCCCGCCGCGAGCGCGAGCACGCCGTTCCTGGGGTCGATGCTGTCCATCCGGCGCGGCATGGACTGGACCGGATGCGGGCGATGCGTCGCCGCCGCGGCCGCCAGCATCGCCGTGGCGGTAACGGTCGTCGTGGCCGTCGTGGCATGCTCGCTTCGGAGGGAGCCGAGCTGGCCGTAGTCGGCGCCCCAGGACCAGACTTCGCCGTTGTCGGCGGCGACGACGGTATGATACTTGTTGGCCGCGGCGCTGACCCACCGGATCGACGAGGGCAGCGGTACTTTCCGGGGGACGTGGCCGACGTCGCCGTCGACGCGGTAGCCGAGCTGCCCCGAAAGGTTGCTGCCGCAGGTCCACACGGACCCGTCCTCGAGGACGAAGACGCTGTGGTCGGGGCCGGCCGCGGTCGCGACGACGGCGGCCGGATCCCAGTCGGGCGCCGAGGCCCGCGGCGCGAGTGCGAACGGGTACAGCTGCGAGGACGTGTCGCCGGTGCCCAAGCGGCCGTTGGAGCCAAAGCCGTGGACAAACAGCGCATCGGCCGTGGGCACAATCATGTGGCAGTGGGCGGCGCTGACCGCGTGGGGTTTAACGTGCGGCGCCGCGCGGGCCAGCAGGGCGCGTAGCGACGCCGCGGGTGCCGCGCCACGCGCTACGTGGAGCCGCAACGGCGCGAGCGGCGCCGCGTGGCTCTGCGAGCCGTGGCCCAGCACGAGGTTGCTGTTATCGCCCCACGTCCAGACCGAGTGCTGGAAGGCCTGGTCGTAGCGCCGCCAGCGCGGCAGCGTGTGCGGCGCGGCCGCGCCGTCGTCGTCGGTCGCGCCGGTCTCGGGCCACGCGGTTCGACGGTGCCACGGATGGCGTGGCCGGAACGCCCGCAGGTCGCTGAGCGCCGTGGCGGCCGGGTCGAGCCGTCGCGTCCCCCGGAAACGGCGCGCCCTGAAACGCTTGGTCGTCTTGAAGCGGTGGGGGAACAAGACCGTCACGAATTCATCGCCATCGTCGCCGTTGTCGTTGTCGCTGTCGTCGCCTCCGACGTTCCGGCCCCAGTCGCTGGATCGTCCTGGCGACGCGTCCGCTGACGCGAAGGCGAGCGAGCCGAAGGCATTGGCATCCTGTTGCCGCGACGCCGCCGCGCGCGCTCCGCCGAGCCGCGGCGGCTGCGGCTCGAGGAATACCATGGGATTGTAAGCATTAGGGACGCAGCTGACGCAGAAGCCGACAGGGTCCTCGGACCGGCGCAGCGACGCGCGCAGCACGTCCAGCGGCGTGTCACCGTCGCGATCGCACAGAAACAGATCGGTGTCGGGGCGCCGCTCAAGGATGGTGAACGCGATCTGCAGCTCGCCGTCAAAGAGCGCATGGTGCAGAAGGCTCCATCCGTTCTCGCGATCGACAGCGTTGGGCGAGACGTCCGGCTCGTCGAGCAGGCGCCACAGCACGTCGCGATGGCGCCGCCGATAGACGAGATGCAGCAGCGTGCAGCCCTGCGGGTCCCACAGCGCCGCAGATGCCGCCGTCGCCGCAGATGCCGCCATCGACGCTCCCGCCGACGCTGTCGACACTGACGACGATACCGACGAGGACGCCGATGGCGCCGACCGCGATGTCGCGCGGCAGTGGAGACTCGCATCAATCACGTGCCACTGCTTCACCAGCTGCGGCGTTTGGCGGCGGTGGCGGAGGATCTGATCCACGCGGGCCGCTTCCCCCGCGATGACGGCTTCATACAGCGCCTGGGCGAGGGGCTCCGGTGCGGCGGGAAACCGCGTCGCACCGCGAGGCTTGGACGCCATGGCGGCCACGTCCGCTTCAGCGCGGCGGAGCGAGCAGCCGCAAGAATCGGATCGAAGCCGGTCAGGTCGGGTCGGGTCCACGTGGACACTGCAGGCGCCTGGCGCAGGATACGACGCAGACTCGCCGTGCAGAGTTGCCGCGCAGGCGCTTGGCCCAGGATTCGGTGCCGGTCGGCGCCCGCGCTCCTCGACCGATCGTGAACGCGGAGGGGTCCTTTCGGTATCACACGGGCATCGTGACGGAAGCGGCTAGGCGGGAGATCGTGGATGCATCAAAACGAACAAGATGATCGCTGCTGCGTGGCATGGCGCATGGCGCGGGCGGGGGATCCCGAGAGCCTGAGCACGACGCGAGTGTGCGCCGGAGACTGAGACCCCGCTGGATACCTAGGCCGATGGCGGAGTCGCTCCTTCAGCCCGCGCACGGCCAGCGCTGTCGCCGCCGCCCCACGCCGCCGCCACCGCCGGAACCCCGGCCGGAGGGGCCCAAGCCCATCCCGAAAGGCGGTGGCCACGTCGCCACGTTGCGCTAAACCCTGCGGATCGGCCGATGGATCCGCCACCCACACCCTTGGGGAAGTGCGGCGACCGCGGCCGACGCTAGCGCAGTTCATCGGTGGTCTGGACGGTATGATGGTCTATTCCCACGACGGGACCCATGGGAGACGGCGCTCCATTGCTTTGGTGTGATAGACCAAACGCATGTCATGCGGTAGCCGTGGTTCCAATACTTCACCTGTGAACGATTCTCGCGTTGGCGACGCGAAGAGACGACACCTCCCAAGGTCGGGACGGTGAAATGCCCAGGACAGCATCGCTCACTGCTGGTGTTTCTTTTTGTTCTTGTTAAAGTACTAAGTATCCATCTGTCGCTGATGAAGGAATCCCTCCGTTCCCAACCCGTTCTCGCTTTCGCTCGCGTGAGACGGAGTGTGAAGCGCCATCATCCCATGAGACGCAGGAATAGACTCTTGAGCATGCGCGCTTGGAAGGCGATCGTAGCCTTCGCGACGGCCGCGGGATCGTCGGTATCGTCGGCCCCGTCAGCGCCCGCGTGTCCCGCGCGATCGCGGTCGCCGCCGCGCCCGCCCCGGCCCGATCCGGCGCCGCCGCCGCCTCGGCCGTCAACCGCCTCGCGGCCGCCGCCGTCGCCGCCGCTGTCGTCGTCATCGTCATCGACGTTCGCGTCGCCGCCGTCGCCCACCGCGCGGCTGCCGCGGCGCTTGCCGGCCTGCACGTCGTGGTTCGATGACGCGGCAAGAAACCCGCAGCTGGCGGCGATGCCCAGCGAGGCCTCGAGCTGGGTCATACTGGTGCTCCATGCGCTGTCCATGGTGGCGGACATGGCGCGACCGTGGGTCTCGCACTCGTCCAGGAAATGCAGGACGTCGGTCCAGGTCTCGTCGGGCAGGATGAGGAGCTGCTTCGACAGCGCTTCCAGCAGCGCGAGGATGCAGCGCTTCGCATAGAACCAGGTGTCCGGGCCGAGCTTCTGGTCGAAGGGCTCCATGCTGCGGATAATACGGCCGATGCCGAACTCGTAGTTGTTCTTGGAGCAGTAGAGCGTCCCGATAACGAGATTAATCATGCACAGATGGTAGTGCTTCTGCTTCGGGTTCGCTTGCTGCGCCGCAAGCTCTTCGGTCTCGACCTCCCGCATGATATCTTCGGCGAGTTCATTTTGGGAGGTGATGATGTAAGCCACGCACAGGTTTGCGAGGACAATTGCGGGCACCTCAAGGAGCTGGCCACTCGCTTTGCTGACAAACGGCTCGTAGAACTCAATGCACTCCTTGTACTTGTTGTCCTGCATAAACAGCACGTGCGCCACGTTCAAGCGCCATGTCTCGTTGTCGCTCAGCAGATCCAAGCTTTTGCGGAATAACCGCTCGACCGCCGCGTAGTTGCCCATGTCCCAGTAGATCTTTGACTGCGCCATCAGGATCGGTACGTACCGCTGGATCGCGACATCATACTCGGTCACAAGGCGCTTCAGCTGGTCGTCTTCATACTGGGCCCGCGCGTCCTGGATCTGCCGCGTCAGCTTCTTGAGCTCGTCGGTCTGCTGCGCCCCGAGCTCGGAGAGCTTCTTGAAGGCGGCTTCCTTGCTGCCGCCGCCGTGGGCCGCGATCGCGGCTTCCACCATGTCGCGTGTGAATGGCGACACGACGTTCATCCCCGGCTGGGTGAACTGCGCGAGCAGGTCCGCCGCCGCGTCGTAGGATTCATACTTGACATACAGCAGCAGCAGGTTCTCGAGCGTCTCCTCGAGCTTGGGGACGTCGCTCAACAGGAAATGCAACTTCTCGAACCCACCGTTTGGGTCGCTGTCCATGTTCATGAGCGCGTGGTTGTGTAAGGTCACCGGGTCGAGCTCGTCCTCGCGCCGCGGCGGCATATCCAGCAGCGCTTCCTTGGCGGCGTCCTTATTCTTGAGCTGGTACTCGATCGCCGCTTTCAGGTTAAAGCACTCCACGAGGTAGCTGTCGTGCAGGGTCTGCGAGTTGCCCACGCTCGGCACGATCCCGCCTTGGCTCGCCGTTCCGACCCCCAGGTCCGGATGCGCCTGAATGCCACGCTCGATAACCTCGGTCAGGCACTTCAGTGCGCTCACATATTGCTTCAGCCGGTAGTGGCACAGGGCGGTGTTGAATCCGAGCGCAGGCTGGAAGCCCAGGATCTTGGTCGCTTCGGCATACTTTTGGCAGCTTTCCTCGTACTTACCCTCTTTGTAGGCGATGCACGCTTGATTGGTGAGCAGCTCGGGGTTCGGCGGCGGCAGCGTGCCGGGCGTCGTCGGGGTTGCGGCCGGCGCGGTCTTGTTGATGATGTGCCGACAGACCTCGAGCTCATCCGTCTCGTAGTTGATAATGATCTGTAGCTGCGAGACTTGCCGCATAAACTGCGGGTGGTCCGCCAGCCGCTGGCAGACCTTCTGGGCCATCGGATACTGCTCGGTCTTGACGAGAGTCTGCGCATAGTACAGCTGGTACTCGGGCACTGTGGGCCACTGCGTGGCCAACGTCTGGTACGTCTCGACGGCGCCCACGAAATCTTGCAGCTCATACTGGCAAAAGGCCAGCAGACTCAGACTCGCGCGCTCGTTCAACGTCCAGCTCAGCTCCGATGTCAGCAGCTTCACGACCTGGGCGTATTTTTTGTCGCGCACCAGGCTGTAAATGTACTGTGTGTAGGTGCCCTCGCCGTAGGAGGTCACGCCGGCCACGTGGCCGCGCAGCCCGGCCGCCGTCGTCATGGGTCGTGCCGTCGCCGCATCACGCGGCTTGTACGACGTATGCGGCGGCATCCTCGGCGACGACCTCAGCAACAGAGCGAGCGAGGAAGCAACCCCAGGAGGAAGGTCTCGAGTGCCGCAGCCAAACCACGGTTAGACCGAGGGGTGGCAGGCGACAGGCCGGTGCGGAGGTCGCAAGGGCGCGACGCGGCAGATCGCGGCAACCAGGAACTCAACGGCGAGCAACGATGAAGGATGGCCGTTGCCGCAGGACGTCGAGGTTAGGGTTATCAAGCGCTGGGGCCGTGTACGCGTCGGATGTCTGGCAAGCGTGATACCGGCGGCGCTCGATCGCAGATCGTCGGGTCTCGCGTCGCCACGGAGAAACAATGGATACGAATACGCATCATCTGAAGAATCATCGATCGTGTTGATGGTCGCCCATCAATGTGCTGCGATGAGGCGTGATGGCATGGCCTCCCGGATCAGCCCGGACCAGCAAGTGTACCCCGTACGGCGATCTCCGCAGCACGAGACGTCTCCTCCTATTCGGCGGCGAGACCTAGCGGCGGCCCGAGGCCCGTGCGGGCGCCGGCCCCGACCCGATCTGAGCTTGAAATGCCGGCCAAGCACTGCGGGGCCGATCGGCCACCGGATCGGCTGACGTCGGCCCGGCATCGAGCGATAGCGCTGCCCAGAGATGCATGACTATCCAAAAGTATCAGCATCGGTATAAATGCATCGGCAGCAGTCGGCGGCATCCTGCGGCATCCTGCACACCATGTGCCACGCCTACACGCCGTGCCCTCCTTTCGCAGTGCGGCAGCGCAGGCACGATTCGAGCATCGATGGGGTCGATAAATGAAGACCTGGTAGCATCCGGCGCATAGTATGGCATAGGATGAAAAGTACTGTCTCATTGTCGATGCATCCACGATGCATCCTCTTTTGCCCTTGATCCTCGTCTCCCAATCCATTCGCTGGTCTTCATAGATCCCGCGCAGCGTTCCCTTCTACGGCACGGTTGCCGCCCCACCGAGGCACCACAGAGCCCGAGGACGGCCGCGGCTGAACCAGAATGCGGCGGCGGGCGGGGCGCCGACCGCTTCGCCTCGCTTCACCGTGGTGGTGACGGATCGGCGCGGGGGGCGAGGGCGAGGGCAGGCCGTCGGGGTTCCCGCCGCCGGCGCCGGCGTCGGCGTCTCGGGCGGCCCTGCGCGACGGACGTCGGCTTCCGACGGCGGCAGATCAACCGCCGCCGCGTTCACCTAGGCGATGCTGGTGCCGCCGCTGGCGCCGCCGTCTTGGATGCCGCCCACGGCGCTCCGTTCTGGTCGCGGCGGCGAGCGCGTTTCGTGGAACCCTGAAAAGTCCGCCGATGTCGATATCGATGTCGATGTCAATGTCGATGTCGTTGTCGTTGTCGATGTCGCCGCGGATGTCGAGACCGCCGCCGGCGCCGACGCCGGGCCCGAGCATAACAACAACACCCACAACAATCACCATCGCGCAAACCGCGAAGGCGCACGCGGGTTCCCCGAAGCCACGGCCGCCGATCGGAGACGGCACGCTGCGAGCGGACTTCGGGATCGGGGCAGGCTGCCGGCTGCCACCTGGGGAGACGGCGATGCGCAGAGGACGTTGAGTCTGGACGACGGCGGTGGGCCCACGGCGCTCATCGGCGGGCAGCCGCCCCTTGCCGCGGGTGCGATGCCAAGGGAGGTGCGACCAGCCTCTCGGAAATCGCGGAGAGATCGACCGCCCAAGCGCATCAGGGTGTCAAGATCACGGCGCCATCTCACGTGGCACGAGCCGTCTCCTTCTCGCCGCGGGGCCGACGAGGGCCTGTCGTTGGCTTGCAGGTCTCCTTCTGCTAGCGGTCTTGACCTGGGATGCGCGGCGACCCGCTCGAGACTCCGACGGATACGCCGACGCATCTTCCATCTGACGTGGTGCCGACCGTTTTCCCTTTCATTCCATCAAAAACGCCCGAGCACGTGGATACCATACTCGATAACGTCTTGCGCGACCATCGACCACCGCTTGGCCCTGATTGATACCACTGTGCCGTGATCGCCCGCTCTTGCCGAGCCACCACTACCGCCGCGCTCGAACCATCGTGATCGCCGAGCCAGCGTTTCCCAGTCCTCGCCCGTATCGTCCGGCGGCCGCCATGTTCCGCAACACGTTCCAGTCGGGCTTCCTGTCCATCCTGTACAGTATCGGCTCGAAGCCGCTGCAGATCTGGGACACGGAGGTCCGCAACGGCCACATCAAGCGGATCACAGACAGCGACATCCAGTCGTCCGTGCTGGAGATCGTCGGCACCAACGTGTCCACGAACTACATCACCTGCCCCGCCGAGGCGGGCAAGACCCTCGGCATCAAGCTGCCCTTTTTGGTGATGATCATCAAGAACCTCAAGAAGTACTTCACATTCGAGGTGACCGTCCTAGACGACAAGAACGTGCGCCGCCGCTTCCGCGCCAGCAACTACCAGAGCACGACGCGCGTCAAGCCCTTCATCTGCACGATGCCGATGCGGCTCGACGACGGATGGAACCAGATCCAGTTCAACCTGAGCGACTTCACCCGCCGCGCCTACGGCACCAACTACATCGAGACCCTGCGCGTCCAGATCCACGCCAACTGCCGCATCCGCCGCGTCTACTTCTCGGACCGCCTGTACTCGGAGGAGGAGCTCCCAGCCGAGTTCAAACTCTTCTTGCCCCTACAGAAGCAGCAGCAGCAGCAGTCGGCCTTTGCCCCGGGCGCCGAGGCCCACCTGCAGCCCATGACTGCAGGCACCGGGGGCGCCGCGGCCACGGCCCATGCCGGCGCGAATGTGCAGGAGATCCCGCTGTAATGTCCCGCATCGCAGGAAGCGATGGGGGGGGATGCCAGCCCATGAGAAAAACAGAAAATCAGCTAGAAATCGTTCTTGTGTCGAATCTCACGTTCGCGCGTCGTTTTACTGTTTCATTCGCCTATGTTACGGGGGAGAAGCGACGACGCCACGTGAGAGAGGGGACGAGCATGTATAACATTTGATGGTGATTCAACAAGAAAAAATAGGCGCGTCCATGCGTAGCGTGCGCCCGTCACCCCAGGGCACGCGGTGGGGGCGCTCTGGTCAGGCGGCGTGGTTCATGCGCGAGGGACTGACGGGCGGCCGGCCGAGGTCGCCGCTCTGGCTCACGGCGCGGTGGTTTCCACCCGCATGATCGGATCCGCCGGTCGGCGACCGCCGCAGCATGAAGGGGACACTGGGCCGCCGCTCTTGTGGCTCGTGTTGTTGCTGCTGCTGCTGATACGGCGGCTGCTGATGATGCGGCTGATACGGCGACGCCGTGTCGCTATCATGCGGGGGCGGCGGCGGCGGGGACGAAGACCCGCGACGGTCACGGTAGGCGCGGTGGTCGCGGTAGGCATCGTGGTCATAGGCGCCGCGAGAGGGCGGCCGCATCCGCGCGATGCGGTGCTGCGCGAGCAGACTCTCGTGGGAGCGCGTCGTCGGATGGGAGAGCGAGCCGCGGCGGTAGTCGCGCGGGGGCGGGCGGCGGGCCGAGGAGCCGTGGGCGGCGCGGGCGTGCGTCCGCGACCGGCTGAACACGGGTTTGAGCCACTTCTCGTCGAAGGAGATGAACCAGTGGTGCGCGAGTCGCGGCGCCTGGCCTGCGAGCCGCGGCAGTACAAGCGGGTCGAACAGGGAAATGGCGTGCGCATCGCTGGTGCCGCCCGAGACCGGCGAGGCCGCTGGGTACACGTCGTCGCTCGACATGCGAAGGTGCCGCGTGGCCGTCTTGCTCCGCGACCGGGACTGCGACGGCAGCAGCAGCGGTGAGGGCGCATATTGCCGCGACTGACTCTGCGACTGGGACTGCGATGGGGATGACGACGACGGCGGTGGCGGGAGTGGCAACGGCGCCGACTCGCGGCGTGCGCCGTAGGTGCCCAGCGGCTGCAGGCCCATCGCCGGGTACACGCCTTCGCGCCGGATCTGGTTCGGGTCGCGCCGCGGATCCAGGATCGCATGCAAGCCTGAATTATACGCGCCACCGTCGCCGTGGTGGTCGCCGTCGTCGTCTCGGCGGCCGCCGCTGTCGTCGTCCTCGTCGTCCTCGTCGTCCTCATCCGCGTGATCGTCGTCCCAATCTTCGACTTCCGCTCCCGAGGAATCGGTCGCACCGCCTTCCTCGTCCGTATCGGACGACGGGGACGGCCCGTCAGGCGACGGCGCGTCGGGCCCGAGCGACCCGCCGCTACCATGGTGGTCATGGTCATGGTCACGGCTATGGTCGTGGCTGTGGCCATGACCATGGCCGAGGCTGTGGGGGTCGCTGAGGTCCGGACCATGGTCCATCCCCTGCCCGCCGTGCAGGTGGCGCATGCCGCCCGCGGAGCGATGCTTGATGCGGCCCGGCGTGCTGCCAACACCGATGCGGATGTTGAGCCGCCGCAGCGCCGCGTGGGTTGTGCCTCCGAGCGCAATGACGGACACGATGCAGGTAACGAGCGTCGTAGTGCGGATCGCGTTCTGATTAGGCCCCTCAAACTCAAAGGACAGGGCAAATGCGACGGCACCGCGCAATCCGGACCACCACAGCATGATCTGGTGGTTGCGCGGGATGGCCTCGCCGCGGCCCACGTTGGTCGAGACGGTGTTGATCAAGCGCGCGATCGGGATGACCGAGATGTAGCGAGCGGCCATGAGCGCCAGTAGCGTCCATAGAATAAGCAATGGGAGGTAGACGGCAGTGCGCTCGACAAAGACGGTCAGGCCCAGATAGATAAAGATAAAGTTCTCGCTCAGTTGGGAGAGCACGCGGAACATATACTTGGTCGTCCGCCGCGTGCGGCGGCTCATATTGTCGTATGCGTAGTGGCGCAGGCTGATCCCGCAGAACAGCAGCGACACGATGCCCGAGAGCTGGCAGCCGTTTGAGAGCAGGTAAGACGAGTAAGCGACCAGCGTGATGAGCGAGGACTCGATTGCTTGGTACTTGTAGAGGCGGGAGTGCTTCAGCATGATGGCGCACATGAGGGCCATCAGAATGCCGACGGCGACCGAGCCCCAGAACACGGCCAGAAAGGTGCCCACACCGTGGAGGATATTGCCGAGCGAGATATGCTTGCCGCGGTACTGCTTCAGAACGGTCGAGAGCACAATGGCGACCGAGTCGTTGAGCATGCTCTCGCCAAAGATGATGGCAAACAACTGCGGGTCGACGCGGAGCTGGTGAAAGATAGCGAGCACGGTGACGGGATCGGTCGACGACATAATTGCCCCGAACTGGATGCACTCGAGAAAACTTAGCTGGAGTCCATAGATGCCTGTCCCGACAAAGAGCCAGACGACGATGCCGATAAACACGGTCGACAGGAAGGTGCCCACCAGCGCAAACATGAGGATGCTACCAAAATTGCGAAAAAAGTTCTTGCGCTTCAAATCATACCCGGAGTTGAGCAGGATCGGCGGGAGTAACAGATTGAAGAAGTACCGATGGTCGAACATCATCAGCTGGGCAAACGACTCGTCTGGCACGAACCGGACCACGAGCCCGACCATGATCCCGAGAAAGATGGACACCACCGACTCGTGGAGGAAGTGGATGCGCTTGCTCTGGAAGTAGTAGCTCATCAGCAAAATGCTAAAAAGCATCGTGATCAGTATAAGGATCGCCCAGGTCGAATACAGCTCCTCGAGCGCGCCGTCGGGCGCCGCGGGCGGCACGTCGACGAGCGGGTCGGGGTCGTCCATCCCGGGCAGCGTCGGCGTCGTCGTCGGTGCCGACCCTGCCGCTGCGCCGATCGCATGCGCCGAGACCAGCCGGGACGCCGCGGCGCTCAGCGCCACCACGGCCGCCCACACGAGGGTCCGCCGCATCCCGACAATGCGAGCCGTCATGCAAGTGCGCTGGCCGCAGGCGGCGCTGCTCGCGCTGGCGCGACGGATCGCTGGACTGGTCGTGAGAGGCGCGCCGGCACCAGTATGAGGCGGCCGCGGGCTACGGCGTCCCGAGGACCACGCCATCGGTTGAGCCGCATACGTCGGCAGCACAAGCCCTATAGCGGGGGCGGACGCGGACGCAGGGGTGGCAGCGGCACGATGGGCGGCGAGTGAGCGGAACTAGCGCAACGCCGCCGTCAGAGATGGTTGGAGAAGCCGCCGTGAAGACTTGGTTCTCCCGCTCAGCAACGCGTCGTATCGCCGTATCGCGATTGCGTATCGAGGCCAAGGTTGAGCATAGAAGTGGCAGAAAATGGAAGGGCCCGTGTGAGGCGTGTCAGGCGTGTCGAGTATATCAGGCGGGATCAGTGGACGAAAGGGAAAGGGAGGCGGAAAAGGTCAACACCGCCATGCTGCCGTCGTGGATACCGCTCTGCCGATCTTCCGTCGTGTCGCGCTGTTGCTGCGCTGGCGACCTGGCCAAGCCGCCTTGCTTCGCTTCGCCTCCCTTTCCGGCACGCGACGAACGCAGCAACGACTGCAACGATTTCAAGGCCCAACCGCACGTTCCTGACGCCGCAGCGGCCACCATGGACATCGTCGCTCACCGTCGAAAGGCCCTCGCGTTCCCTGAACCAAGCATCGATGGGCTCGCGCGCGAGCATGAAACATCATGGAAAATGGCGGATTTCATTACTTCCGGTGGTGGCGACCCCACCTCCCGCCTCGCGACGCACGCCACTGCCCAGCCGACCGCTGCCTTCGCGTGCACGCGCGCTACGCCGCGCGAGGCCCCCAGCGAAGGCCATGGATGCGGCGGAAACCCGACTTCCCCCCAGCAGACCACGCCTCGTCTGAAAATGACGGAGCGAGCGGACCCGTGGCCGTCGCGCGATGAGATGGGATAGAAAGGAAGGACGAATGCGACGCTGGCCACCGCCGAAAGGCGACATGCATGGCAGTATGACGACAGCCAGAGGCGACATGCATGACCAGACGGCCACCGCCAGAGGCGGCATGCACTAGAGTTTAGTCGCGGCGAGGAACTGTTTGGAGATGCGCTTGTCGAGGTCCCACTTGGCGGCCACGTGTTTCCATCCCTTCGCGTTGCGAGCGCGGTCCGCATCGGTCCACGCGCCGCGCCAGCCCGAGCCGCGCAGCAGGTCGCTCAGGCCGTGGCCGGGCGAAGCGCCGCGGTCGGTCGGCGCACCGGTGGACGTCCGCTCCGCTGGCGAGGCCTCTGGCCGCGGCGCCGGTGAGGGCGCTGACAACGATGAAGGCGGCGACAACGTCGGCGCGGCAGGCGGCGAGACGGCGCCGTGCTCACTCAAACTCCGACGCACACTCGAATCCAGTGCGGGCACAGCAGGATCTGACGCGGGAAGGACGTCGAGGCCGGCCGCTTCCATCGCCTTGGCCTTGCGCCGGGCATTGCGCTCGCCGCCTGGCGGGTGGCGCGGTCGAATCGCGAGGCGCGAGATAGCTGTCGCGTGGACCAGGTCGAAGGGCCCGTTGCGGCGGCTCTGCGACCGGAAGCAGTGCCAGACAAAGATCGTGCGTCTAGATAAGATAAGCAGCAACAGAAAAGTATAAATAAGCAGACTCGGTATCATGGGTGAGTCGACGCGAACATGGCATCAACAGCGTTATCGAGGATATCAGAAACCCGCTCGCTAACAGGCGCTTCAACACGCGCTAGCGAGCACCATCCGGCTGAAGGGGGGATCACCGTCATCAAGCGATTTATCCAGCGGCACATACTCGTCAAAGCAGATCAGGCGCGTTTCCAGGTCCAGTAGGGTCCAGAAGGGGATCTCCGCCAGGTACGTCACGCTGCTCTGACTCACGAGCAGGAACGTCTCGAGCGAGAGCGACGGCTTCATGTGGAGGCACCACCACTCCATGCGCTGCATATCGATGATCTTGGCGAGCGCCACGTTGTTGCAGTGGCCGTTGATGTCCAGCTGGTCGAGCTGGATGCGGTGCTTGGTATGCCACGGCCGCCACAGCCGGTGCTTCTCGGGCTGCGCCGCGTACGGGCTCCGATAGCGGTGGATCCACTCATACTTCACAGACAGCCAGTACATCCGCATCAGCGTCACCGTCGGCAGCGACCGCCAGTGGCCCGCCAGCAGTGCGACCAGCAGCGCCTTGGCCACCGCAGTCGGGATCGTGGCCGCCGTCATCGTCTCGATCAAAAAAAAGGGGGGGCTGTGAATCAGGATCGGCCACGATGGGATAGGACGAGAAGTATGAAACGGGGGATGTCAGGAATTGGGTTGACTGGTATCGTATGGTATCGTCACGTATCGGATTGGGGGTGCAACGGGTTCTAGCGGTGGAAACACCGCTTGATACCGTGATATACGAGGATCATTGTCATCTGCATGACCCATGCCTCAAGCAGTCAACACCGGTACTGCCGACGTTGATGTCATGAGGAGACTTCAACGACCACTGCTTGCTGACGCACTGTTGTCGGATCGTGCCGGTGATCATCGGCATGTGCCGCGGCCCCGGCCGAAGCCGCCTGGAGGGGGACAAGCAAGCGCCAGAGCGAGACAACCACTCGCTGCTGCGCGGGGCCCGCGCCTTCGGCCCCGGCCGGTCTCGCGCGCATGCATGGGGGAGCGGCACGCCGGGTCCACACGGCCCACCCACGGCCCGTGGCCTCACGAACACCCCTAGGGCGTCCACGGTCGCCCTGCATCGACGTATACCTCCGCCGAAGCAGTGAAGTATACCTCCGCCGAAGCAGTGAAGTATACCTCCGCAGAAGACAACGCGCGTCAACGACGATCATCACGCTGCGCCACCTGGTCCTCGGGGTATGGCTGCCGCGGAAGCCGCCCTCACGCAGCACCCTATCGCGCGTCCTGCCGCGGCCAGCGGACACGGCCACGGCCATGAGCACATACTAGGACATGGCGACGCCGATCCTCGCTCGTTCGGGCATGAGGGAGGCGGCCCAGCGAGCCCGGCGACCGGCCCGGCGAGAGGCGAGAGGCGCAAGGCGTGGAAGCGGATGACGGTGCCGCGAAGGCATTCAGGTGCCCCCCGTATGCCGCAGCGACGGCGGCGGACAGCCGGCGGCGGACGGACGTCGTGGTGGACCGCGCGAAGGCACGTTGGCGTGTGCGGTCAACGACCGGAAATTTATCTCTTTGCTCGATCCGTCCAGCGGTGCACCCAGCCGTCGGCGGCCGCCCGCCACTATCGACCTCCAAGCATGCCCGGTTCCCCTGGTTCCTGCGCCGATTCAGGGGTCGCGGAGGCGGCCGTGACGGCGGCGGCCACGAGCGCCGCAACAGCAGCACGAGCGCCGGCGGACAGCGCTGCGGACGACGACCGGCAGGACCGGCACGCGCCCTTCGCAGGGCGGCGATAGGCGACAAACCGTATGAAACGAGCAGCAGCGGACGTGCCAAGCTCCCGCTTCCGTTGTGCCGGCCCTACTCGCACAACCGAACCCCTGACCGATGACTACAGGAGGGGTGTCGTTGGCGCAATGCAGAATGATACGCATGTCAGTGGTCTGTAAATGGGATGAAATGCCCGAGATTTCGGACGGCCACGACGAATCGACATCGACGGCCGCGCCGCTTTGCTCAACAACCGCTGATACCCTTCCTGATACCCACTCCCCATCCTCGCGCCACTTGCTGCCAATTGACCTATTGACCGGCCATTGACGGACCCTCGCCTCATCCACCTCTTGTCGCGTCACGTCTGCTACGAGGCGTGTTGATACCGCGTGAAAAACGCTTTCTCACACCAGGTGCTGCTCATTTACCGGCCTTCTGGCGATCCCCCGCTCTCGGAGGGCAGGGGCGGCATCGATTCGCCGTCTGCTGACCACGCGCACGAGCAGACGCCCGCGGCGCGCAGCGCCCATCGGTGTCTCGCACGCACGCGTCGCTGAAACAACGCCACAAGGACCCCGACGCCGACGGGGCCCATCGCCGTCGACGCCGCCCCGTCTTCACGGACGCCCGAGTCCGATCGGCTCCGAACCTCGGGCCGCAGGATCTCCGATTTGCTCCGACGCCCGTCGAACCTGCGGCGGGGCGGCGCAATCCTGGTCTGGTCTCGCTCTCGTCTCGCGACGCCTACGGCGGCTCCGGCTCCGGCCCGCGGTCCTTTTCAGAATGGCGCGCCATGACATGACGCTGCAGAGCCTCTTCCCGGTACGGCGCTCTGGCCGCCTCACCCCGGGCGCCAAGGGTCTCAAGACGTCTACGGCCGCCGCGGCATCGCCGACGCCTTCGCCGACGCCGTCCACGGCCACCACGACCGCGACCGCGGGGCTGGCGGCGGCGGCGGCGGCGGCGGCGGCGGCGGCGAAACCGGCGCCGCGGTCGCTGCCGCGGACATCGGCCTCCTACGACGTCACCCGCAGCGGCTCGACGCCCAAACGCGCACGGACGACGCGCCGCGCCACGGCCGCGACGCCCAAACACACCGCGAACCAACTCTCGCTGCTTGATCTCTTTGGCAGCGCCATTGTGCCCAAAACTGCCGCCGCGCCGTCCTCGTCCTCGTCCTCGTCCTCCTTGTCGTCCCCGCCGCCGCCACCGCCGTCGGATCGCAGCAGCCCGGCGCCGTCGACGCTGCATGACCACGACCATGACGATGGGGCGGGCGGGCGCCCGCGCTCGCCGCTGACGCAGCCGCCGACGCCGTCGGCGCGGCGGTCGACACGGCAAGCCGCCGCGAGCGCAGCCGCTCGCTCCATGGCCGTGTTCACCTTCCGAGACACGGCGCGCACGCACTTGCCCACGGCGCCGGCCACCGCGACCTCGTCGCCGACGCTGCCGCTGGTCAAACCCGTCGTTGTGCCGGCAACGGCGACGGCAGCCGTGTCCGATGTGCCCGGTCCTGTCGCTCCATCCGCAGCGGCTGCGGCCACGATGCCGGTGACAGCGCCGCCGTCGCCACGTGGGGTCACGAAGGTGGATGTCGTTTCCGCGACGACGACAACGGCAACAACCACGGTCACGACCATGGCGACAGCGACCGCATCGGCGCCGCCGGCTTACCACCTGATCGACGAAGCCGATGTGACGCAGGGCGACTTACCCCTTGCGGGCGGCTCGGGACGCCGCAAGCGCCGCCATGGCCGCGTTGACTCGGACAGCGATGACGACGCCGACGCGCCAACGGCGTCCACGGCGGCGGTGCCGCCGCCACCGATGTCGCTGCGGCACCTCACCCGGACGCCGCGGCACGGCGCGGGACTGTCCACCACGGCTTCGGCGCGGCGCGGCGCGCCGCTGGGTCTCGCGCTGACGCCGACGTCGAGCTCGCCCGGCCGGCACGTGGACGGTGACGCGTCGCCGCGATGCGGCGCCGCCGCGATGGCGCCGCTCGCGGGCGCCGCGGGGCCGGCGGCGCGGCGGGTCAGCGGGTACCCGACGCCGGCGGCGCACCAGCGCTTCGAGCACCTGCTGCAGGCGCACGGCGCGACGCCGCGCAAAGCGCTACCGCCGCGGCTGCGCGAGCTGCAGCAGCGCTTCGAGGCGCTCGAGGGCAGTCTGTTTTTCTTCCTCGCCAAAAACCAGCCGCCGCTCTTCCACCGCCTCCGCAAGCCCGTCGAGAACATGTGTGGCTTGTCGTTCTCCATGTACCACGTGGCGCAGATGCTCGCGCTCGACCCGACGCTCTACCGGGTGCAGCCGATCCGCACGGAATTCCAGGGCCAGCGCGTGTCGTCGTACATTCTCGCCATGCCGTGGGCTGAGAAGGCGCAGCACCAGGCCGGCGTCGAGTCCCTCACGGCGGCCAACGCGGCCGCCGCGGCGTCCTCGACGTCGGCCCCGGCGCAGGACGCAACGGCGACGCCCGCCAAGCGCTTGCCGTCGGCGCCAGCCGCGGTGACCCCGATCCCGCGGACGCCGCTCGCCGATGGGGCGTCGCCGTTCGTCACGACCGGCGTCAGCGGCGGCATCTCGACGAGCGCACAGAGTGTGGCGCAGGTCGCCGTGAGCCGCAAGCGCCGGTTCGCGGATCTGCTGATGGACCACGTGACCGACGCGCACGCGCGGTTCCTCCAAGCGCGGGGCCACGCGGATGCCGCGGCCGCCGACGCCGCGGTCGATGCGGACGCGCCCGCCGCCAAGCGGACGCTACTCGCGTGGCATCCGGAGTTCGACCTCGACGCTGTCCCGGACGTCGTGCCCGTGACGCTCCCGGCCTTCCAGACGGTGGCCGCGACCGGCGCGCTCAAGAACCCCTTTGCGCGGTCCGACGGCGTGCTCCCGTCGACGCCGACAGCCCCGACGGCGCCCGTCACACCGACCACGGCGGCGGCTGACACCACGACGCCTGCGAAGGACGCGACGACGCCCCTCGGGCAGCAGCGCATTGGCAACCTCCATCTTTCGAGCATGCCCGCAGGCGCGCTGCGCGCCCTGCAGAAAGCGCGTGCCCATGCGGCCATGAAGGCCGCATCCGCCTCGGCGGGCGACGCCGCTGCGGCCGGCGGCGCCGCGACCCCCATGGCGTCGGCAACACCGCTGCCGCCCGCTGCCGTGATGGCGGACGACGCCATGACGGCCGTGACGCCGGGCGCGAAGGTCGCGGCGGCCATTGCGCAAGTCGATCCAGCGGCGCCCTCGACCCCAGAGCTGCGGCCCGTGGCGGCGCTGCCGACGACGCCGACGACGCCCGCGGGCACACGCCCGCCCACGACGCTGCCCGGGTCGCCGTCCGCGACGCCGCGGACGCCGTCGCGCACGAGCGCCTTGCTGGAGCGTATCCGCGCCAAGCAGGCCGCGCGCACCGTCGCGGCCATGTACGCGCCCTCGCCGGAGATGCAGCGCCACGCCGCGGCGATGGCGGACCTCCCGCGGCTCGCGACGCTCGTGCACTACGTATTCGCCTCGAGCAACCGCACGGCGCTGCCGCTCGCACAGGTCGTCGCCCACGTGCGCACCAGCCACGCGTCGGGCACGGGCGCCGCGGCCCCCGCCGTCGTGCGCGACCTCGCGCGGCTCGCGGCACTCGATCCCATCGGCAAGGGCTGCGAGATCCTCGACCTTAATGTCACCGCGGCCGCGACGCAGACAGGCGCCAGTCCGGCCGTCGCCGACTCGATGGCCAACCGCATCGTCCGCTGGAACGGCACCCTTACGCCGGCGCGCGTGAAGGAGCTGCTTGAAGCTCAGCCGCCTGCGGCGTCGACAGCGGCGTCGACAGCGACACCATCCGCCGTCTGATGCGATTGTGTAGGATAATCAGCGACCTCTGTGGCGCTACCATCCATGCCACATTTCTGCTACGATGTACTCTGTTACTATAATTTAAAAAAGGCAGCACAAGTTTGCTTGTCTTGTTTCTCTTGTAAACTGCAGCCAAACCTACCGAGGCGCCGCGCGGAATGAGGATGAAGGTCCTGTCTTTGGACATGGTCAGACAATGCACAGGTGGCGGTGGGACTGCGCTGTGATCGCAAGACGCATACTAAACTCCATTGAAAGTCTGCAGTCGATCACTCTCTTTCGGAGTTGGCATCGCCGAGAACGAACAGGGCGGATAATCAATGATACAGCCCCGTGCCAGAGAACCTTGCTGCCAAAATCGGATCGAGTTACAAGAACGCCTGGGGGTGCGACCATGATCTCGAATATCTCAAATATCTCTCTATCGGATGCCGGCGTGGTAAAAATTAATGTACCTCGTCAACTGTAACGAGGATACGAAAACTACGGAATTAAATCGCCACAGAGCTCAACAGCCAGATAAGCGGTTTGTTGGTCGGGAAAAAAAAAGGGAACTATCTTCTACAGCAGCATGCCTCCGGTCTGCTCCCGTCGGCGCCAATGCCCTTCCTGCTGGCGCGGGGAGCACGGCACACTCCGCTCATGCATACCGCTCCCTGCGTTACCGCTTGGTCTTTGCTCGGCCACCGCCCGCTCTTTCGATACACCCCAGGCGATCCGCTTTCCCCTCTCAGTCATTCAGCACTTGATCCTATCAAGTATAAAGAGTATAAGGTCTAAAAGGCATCAGTGAGCCGGCGCTTGGAGGGTATCGACAATGACGGCCTTGATGGCGGCACGAAGCGCGTCAACGCCCTGCACGGGCGGGACGTTACGGCACTGCGTCGGCAGCCCGGCGAGCGCGACCAGCTCCTTCGGCGCAAAGTCGGCGAACGCGATGCCGGTGCGCTGGACGCTCGTGGACGGCACGTCGCTGTTGACCGCGTCGCAGACGGCATCCGCGAACTTACCCGGACTCGCGGTTGAGAGGCAGACGGTCGTCATGACGGCGCGCGGCGCGGCCTCCGCGTCCGTCATGGTGTCCACTTGCGCGTCCTTCGCGTCGAGGATCGCGCTCTGCACGCTGTCGTGGGCGGCGGCGACGCCGACAGCGGTATGCGGGTCCAGGATCATGTGGCCGACGCCCGGCTGCGCGCCGGCGTGGTAGTAGGTGCGGATCGTCTGGGAGGTGCGGGCGTTGTTGATGGCGCAGCTGTCGAAGAGCTCGCGGGCCCGCGCGAGCACGCCTTCGGGCACGGTAAAGGCGCCCGTCTCGCGCAACGAGGCCATGAGCTCGGCCAGCGTCGCCGAGGCGCGGGCGTCACGCTCGGTGTCGGTCTCGCCGCCCGCCGTCGAGGACGCGGCGGCGCGGCCGTCGCCGCGCAGCAGGTACCACAGCAGCCGCTCAAAGTTAGAGGAGACCAGGATATCCATCGCCGGGCTGAGCGTGTGCTTGACCTGCGCGTCGGCGGCGCCCGGAGCCTTCTTGGCATAGACGCCTGTCTGGAAGAAGCGGTGGAGGATGTCGTTCGTGTTGGTCGCGACGACCAGCTGCGCGGCCGGCAGACCCATGCGGACGGCGTAGTAGCCGGCGAGGATGTCGCCAAAATTGCCGGTCGGCACAACGAACTGCAACGGAGCAAGCGACTCGGCGGTCAGCTGATCGCCCGCGATGTTGTGGAGGCGCAGCAGCTGGAAGAAAGCCGAGAAGTAGTAGGTCATCTGGGCAAGGATGCGCGCCCAGTTGATCGAGTTGACGGCGGCAAGCGCATACTGCTGGCGGAACTCGGGGTCGAGGAACAGGCCCTTGACGACCTCCTGGCAGTCGTCGAAGGTGCCCGTGATGGAGATGTTGTGGATGTTGGCGTCCGTCACGGTCGCCATCTGCTGGTACTGTACGGGCGAGATGCGGCCCTCAGGGTGGAGCATGAAAAGCTCCACGTTCTTCTTGCCGCGCAGCCCATAGATGGCCGCCGAGCCGGTGTCGCCGCTCGTGGCGCCGACAACCGTGATCTTGGTCGTCAGTCCCTGAGCGCCGGCGGCGGTGCGCTGCGCGTTGCGCACCAGGAAGTACTCGAAGAAGTTGCCCAGCGTCTGCAACGCCACGTCCTTGAACGCGAACGTCGGGCCGTGGAACAGCTCGAGCAGGTAGAGCCGGTCCCACTCAGGGTCGGCGTTGTCAGGGCGCGTACTAGGCAGCTTCACGAGCGGCGTGACGAGGTCCGTATCGAACGCCGCGTAGGACCGCGTGGTGATGTCGAGCAGATCAGCATCGGGGATCTCGCTGGCGTCGATGTAGAGGCGGAAGATCTCGGCGGCCAGCGCCGCAAAGGACAGCGACGACCAGCGCCGGAGCGTCTCCAGCGACACGGCCGGGATCGTGTCGGGAATGTAGAGACCGCCGTCGGGCGAAAGCCCCGAGAACAGCGCTTGCTCGAAGCTGAGGCCGGCATCGCCGCCGCGGGTGGAGCGGTACTTCATGTCGGCGTAACACGAAACTCTCGGGAGAGCGCACAGACAGCGGGAGTGATGGGGATGATGGGGAAAACGCGGCCGATGGGGATGCCGATGCCGATGCCGATTACAGGAGGCGCAGGGATCGTGACGGGAGGTGTGTCGGAGATAGCGAAGGACAAGGGGATCCTCATCCAAAAGAGACGGAGGGAGACGGAGGGAGACGGGTATGCGTTGCGCTGCGACATCCCTCGACAAGCACGATGCAATTCCATGGCTCGATAAGTTTAAATCTGGATACCTGTCGCCCTGCCGGCCATGCCAAGCGTCACGTTCCGTCGGCCGCCGCAGCGACCCCAATCCTCGGGCATCGAAGCCCACCATCGCCCAGGGCTCCAGCTTAGGCGGGCGGGGCGGGCGTGTTCTGTCACGCCCCGGCGGCAAGCGGAGCCAACGGGTCGTCCCGAGAAAGAGCGAAGCCAGTCCCACTAGTGGCAGTGGCGGCAGTCTCGGCAACAGCGTCGCCTTCGCGCTGGACTACAAACAGAACGGCAGCATGGCGGGTCCTTCGCCGTTGTCGCGGCTCCCTGGGCCACCTGCGCGAGTGACTCCCGGCCGTTGCCGATGGCTCAGCAACCGTCCGCGTCGCAGCATCGAGGCGGCCGTGGCTTAGACCGCACCGAGACCGCATCGAGACTTTCAATTCACAGGTATCACTCTATACACGAACATACGTTTATCCATACGGTTTCGGTCGTGCTGAGACGTGTCAAATAGACAGCAGCGTGCGGTATACTTGACTTTCCTTCAGCGTTTCACTTTCCTAGTTTGGACATGAACGAGATGTTCATGGGGTAAATTTCAATGTTGCCCCAGACTTTGCCCTCCGTGTACGGGTCTGACCCGATGAAGTCTTCGACGTCCTGGCGAGTCGGCATGTCGAGCAGGAAGCAGGAGCCGGTCATCTGGCCCTTCGGGCCGTGCTCCGACACCAGCGGACCAGCAGCCAGGATCTCGCCCGATTCGTGGTAGTCCTTCGCGCGCTTCACGTGTGCCTCTAAAAAAGATACCCAAGAAAACCGTCCGTCCGCATCATACCGCATTTATTGTACACATGGATCCACCAGACAGCGATGAGTATCCTCGTTCCTAGTGGTCGGTCGGACCATTCCCAACCGTGCAGCTGACACATCACAGCTCCTTCTGTGGTCAAGGGACGCCTTACCGCGATTCTTCAGGCGGCGCTCCAGCGCCTCGCTGTCGCGGTGATCATGCGCGATCAGCACAAAGTGACCGGCAGCCATTGCCGACGATGCCAGGCCGCGGGGACGGACGAGCTGCCGTGCCGCCGACGCGACGCGTTGGTTCAGCGCAGGCAGCCACATCGTGATGGCACAGATGAACGGTGAGGGTAACGAACAAAAAAGATAGCACCAAGGCCTTGCTCAGGAACAACACGGGGTCGATGATTGGTGCATGCACCTGCCCATCAGAGAGATTAGGGATCAGGGATCGGATCAGGGAATGGCCAGGAACAAGTCAGGGACAGGTAAAGGAGGACAACAACGGTGTCCTCATGCCGAGTTCTCGTGAAGTTGCATGGCTAGATGGGCGTGATCGCGACGTGGTGGCAGCGCGATCAGCATGATAGACGGCGGCGCACGTCGGGTCGTCGATAAGGGGGCCGAACCCTTCCAGAAGCCCCTACGGAAGCAGCTAAGCCACGTAGCCGTTCCATCCGGGCAGAGCGCAAGCGCTTCGCCCCGGGGTGTAACTCCGCACCCCCATGCCGATCCGGCCAGAGCAGAGCAGGTGCGAGAATCTACGCTACGACGCGGCCACCGCCATGTGCTGGACCTGAGTCTGGGCAGCCCCAAGCAAAGCACCATCCTCAGCATCATCAAATCAGTCATCACATCTCTTCAGGCGCGAGCTTCTCGGGGAGTCTGAGGACCCGATAGGCGAGGATGTGTCGGAACCGCATCAGGCCATGACTAATGTGTCTACAGTAACTTGTTAGATACTATTTGTTGGCTAACAGCACGACGCATCGCCAGTAGACCCGTCCTCTCGCCGTGACCGCCGCCATTGATACCCGTATTTTAAGCCCGAGCTCGTCGCCGCGATGGCTTTTTACCAGGACGCCGCGAAGGTCCTGGATCAGTTGGACCTGAAGCAGGGCAGTCTCAAGGGCCTCGTGCTCGGCCACAACCTCGGCCAGAAGGGCGGGCCCGGAGGACCGCGCGGCAACGATCCGGCCAACAAGAAACGTCTGCTGGCGCTTGTCTGCGAAACGCTGCGATGTAAGCCTCCGTACGCGTGGATCATCTCAGCAGATGATGCCATCTTGCAGTTGAGCTGGAAGATCCGATAAGCATCCTGATTGAACTCACCGAGCTTGTTGAATGACTCTTAAATGGCGTGGCCATGATGGTGATGATGCGTCTCGTGGCGTGCCTGCTGTTGTCGGCACGATGATCGACATATGGCCTTGTGACACACTGTTGCTGCGACCGCCGACAGACAAGGCCGTGCTTCACGAGGTGATTGACCAGTCCCGGCTGCTGGTGGACGAAAAGAAACTGAACCGCAACCTCGCGGCGGTGCTGTGCCACGACCTCCTCTTCGGCAAAGGGATCGGCGCGGCTGGCAAATGGAAACCGCTCATCACCAAGCATCAGACGCGGCTGCGCGCCGAGCTCGTCAAGTATAAAGTGCGCCATGGCATCAAAAACAATGCCGACCTCGTGCCCCGCGAGATCCGCGAGATGGCGGTGCTTCCGCGCTATGTGCGCGTCAACACCAACAAGACGACCCTCGAGGCGATGATCGCGCACTTTACCCGGTCAGGCTTCCACCAGGTCGAGGGGATGCCGGCGGAAAAGAAGGCGTTTGCCCTCGATGCCCATATCCCGAACCTGCTGGTCTTTAGCGCCAGCAGCGGCATGGATTGGTTCCGCAGCCCGCTCGTGGCCGAGGGCCAGCTCATCCTGCAGGACAAGGCCTCCTGCATGCCCGCGTATGTGCTGCAGCCGCCGCCGGAGGCGCACGTGATGGACGGCTGCGCCGCGCCAGGCAACAAGACCAGCCACGCCTCGGCGCTGATGGGCAACACGGGCCGGATCTTCGCGTTCGACCAGGACGCGCGCCGCTGCAAGACGCTCGAGTTCATGACTCAGCGCGCGGGATGCACCAACATCACGACCCACCACCAGTCCTTCTTTGACGCCGACCCGCAGGACCCGCAGTATGCCCAAGTCACCCACATCTTGCTCGATCCGTCCTGCTCGGGCAGCGGCATCGTGAACCGCCTCGACGCCTTGCACGAGTCGCAGCCCGCGCATCCTGCGCCAGCAGCCGCGGCCCCGGCGGGCGGCGGGCGTGGGCGCGGGCGGCGCGGGCGCGGTCCGCGGCCATCCGCCGGCGCGGCGCCGTCCACGCCGTCAACGCCGTCGGCGCCCGCGGCGTCCCACGAAGCCGTCGGCGAGCACGAGCATGAGGGCGAGGGCGGGGCGCAGGACGCGGCGGGGCGCGTGGCGGAGCTCGCGACATTCCAGCGGGATATTCTGCTGCACGCGATGAAGTTTTCCGCGGTGACGCACATCTCGTACTCGACGTGCTCGATCCACGACGCCGAGAACGAGGACGTCGTTGCGGCGGTGCTCGCGGCCAACGCCGACTTTGAATGCGCACCCATGCCCGTGCTGAACGACTGGTCCCGCCGCGGCCACGACCGGTATCCCTTCGGCCGGCACGTCGTGCGCTGCATGCCCGAAGACGCCACCAATGGCTTCTTTGTGGCGCTGTTCAAGCGCAAGACCGTGTAATTGGGCCTCATCGGGCCGCCCTCATACGAAGAAAAGAGCTGAAGAAATCACATCGCATCGTATCACATCGGATGGCTTCGCCGGATCCCGTGCGGGGGTGGAGCGGGCAAGGCTAAGCAGGTTTGTGGCGCTTCAGGCGCGGATCGGTCTGGGACCGCAGCGCGCGGTGCGGCGGGCCCCGGCTCGTGTCGATGTGGAGGTCGCTCCCGTGCGCGGCGGCGCTATCGTGGGCCGAGGGCGGGTCAGACGTCCACTGCGGTGGGGCCGACCAGTCCTGGGGCGGCTGCGGGGGTGGCCTGGCCTAAATCATGGCATGCAGAAGCATCGAGCCAAGCGAACGAGAACGAGGATCCAAAGAGGTGAGCGACGGCTATTATTGGGAGAAGTCAAAGTGGTGTTTCAAGGTGATGCTTTAAGGTGATGCTCCAAGGCGACGCTTGGACGAGTCTTACCTGCCAGTTCATCTTGCCGTCGCTTTCCCAAATCACGTGGCTGTGGTTGGGCTTCTCGAGAAAGTACATGCATTCCTGGCCAAAGCGCTGGATCGTGCCGCCGTGGGGGCCTTCCTCGTCCGCACGGACCTGCAACTGGGCGCCATCGCGCCACAGGCGGACTTGGCTGTACCCGCCGAAGCCGACGGCATCAAGTCGTAAAACGCAAGAAGACAACAGTATGAAACCATGGAATGAGTTGGCCGAGTGGGTCTCGCGGATGAGGCGGTCGCCGATGGGGATCCTAATCAGTCCGAATCCGAAACAGTCAGCGCATCCGCTCGTGTCAGCGGCCTACGACGGATGGACAGGCGCACACGTGGCAGGCGTCCGCGCGGCAGGGGATCCCTCCCAAACCGAAGCCCTTGGGAGCCATCCGCCAATGTCGTGGAGAGTGTCGAGAACAAAGACTTACGCATTGTTGACACGGAGCATATCGCCGATCTGGATCAAGGGTCCCAGCGGGCCCCAGACGCTCATCTGGAGCGACCCGCTAGCGTCGGCGACGTGGAACGTCGTGATCAGCCGGTTGTTGCGCGCGGTCTCCCGCGGCGGCTCTGTGTGGGCATATCATACGGTCATACGCCAGGAAGCGCCGTGATGGGGTCGTGAGTTGAGGATCTCAACGCCGGTCATCAGGATCCGCGTCAGGATCAACATCGGGGTCGACTTACTCTTCGCGAGGACAATCACCGTCACATTCATGGACTTGCGCGCGGGCGTCGTATCCCTGAGCGGCGACACGGCCGTCTGCAGCGTGGGCACGGCCTCGCCGCTGCCGGGCGCGCCTGCGGCCGCCGCCATCGCCGGATCGATTACAACGGTGCGCGGCAGGAACGCGTGATGGGCCGTCGAACGGCAACGGGAAGTGGTATGGACCAACGGGGCGTCTGGGATGATGGCGCGAGGGCAAGGGCGCGGAGATAAGGCGGTCACGACGGCCGCGGCTCGATCGCTTTGGAGGAGCTGCAGGACCCCGAATGCCCCCCTCTTCCCCCGTCAGGCCACGCGCTCCGCTCAAACAAGAAAAAAGCGGGCCCCGCCGACGCCGCCCACCGTGAGCGACCTCCCTGCGCGGGCTGCGCCACGCGGGGCTAAAGCGCGTCAAAGCCACGCCCACGCCCCCTGATCGCCCGCGGGTCATCCCCATGAGCTCCCCATGAAGCGCGCTTGACCCCTCATACTATCATTGCATCGCATCGCATCGTTCTCAGGAAGATGGATAACAGAATCGTTTTTACGTCAATTAGGTGTAGTCGTCATCGACGCACCGGCGAGAAGAACGTTTCTCTATCTAGTGGTACCGAATCGCGTACTCGCGAAGCGCATCGTACGGGTAGACGCCGCGGTCCCAGACGTAGCGGGGCCGCGTGGCGGCGCTCATGCCCGTGACGGTCGAGACCTCGACGATGGCCGTGTCCGTGGTAACAGGGTATGCGCTGATCCACCCGAGCCCCGCGAGACTCAGGTCGGTCCATGCTGGCGGCGGCGCCGCCGCGGCGTCAGTCTTGAGCGCCGCCCGCGCCGCGGCTTTGTACGCGGTGCTGCGCAGGTGCGGCATACTGCGCCGCGCCGTCCGGTCGAGCGCGGCCGCCGCTGCCGACGCCTCTGCCGCCAACGGCGCCTCGTTCCCGCCCGCGGCGTCGTCCTGGGGCGCCTTGTGCGTGGGGAACCGCGGCCCGACCTTCTCGTTGATGCCCGGCACGGCCCAGACGAGGTCGGGCTCGAGGGTCGGGAAGCGAGCGAGCGCGTCGGGCCCCGGCTGCGGCGGGAAGAGGAGGCGGGACGCCGGGTCGGCGAGGTGGCGCGGGCGGAGGGCGTCGGCGCGGTCGCGGGCGCACGGGTGCAGCGTGACGGCGGACGGCGCGACGACGCGCAGGAACAGCGGGCCCGTGCCCTGCGTATAGTCGAGCCGCACGAGGCCGCCGACGAGCAGCGTCGACCCCGGGTGGCAACGCACGACCCTCGACTTCCACGGCCTCCGCGGGATCACGTGCTTCAGCTCCGACTGATGCAGCCGATGCGTGAGCTGTGGCGTGTTGGCGAACCCGGGCGTATCGTGCAGCGCCCATCGGGCGAGGAGCGGCGAGGGTGGCGTGGCGGCGTCCCCATCGGCGGGCGTCGCGGCGATCGCGGCAGCGGCGGGATGCGCCTCGGGCGGGATGGGCGCCGTCATGCTGCCCGAGAGCATGCCCGCGGTCGTGCCCGGGACGCGCGAGACGAGGTTGCTGTAGGCGGCGCTCACGCGGCCCGTAAGGCTGTGGAACAGACTCGACTTGCCGACGTTCGTGGCGCCGATGAGGACGACGTGGCCGGCGTCCATGGGGGCGGTTGGGCCGGCGGTCGGCCGCGTGGGCGTGAGCGAGGCCGGGTCGCAGACATCGAGCAGCTCCGCCTTCAGCGCATCGATGCCCTGGTCCGTCTGGCTACTCACCAGGAAGGGGCCCAGGTACGGCACCGACGGGTACCGCGACTCGAAGCACTGGCGCAGCGCCGTCGTCACCGCGACGCGGTCGACGTCCCGCGGCAGCACGTCGCTCTTCGTGGCGACCAGAAAGACCGGCGGGAACCCCGCTGCGCTGCGCGGGGCCCGCTTCGCGGAGGCGGCGCTGAGCTCGGCGCCGAGGGCCACGAGGTGATCCGGCAGGTCGGGCGCATAAGAGCCCGGCGTATCGAGCGGGTCCACGACATAGAAAACACACTTCGGCCCCGGGAGCCGCGCGATCTGGCGCAGGGCCTTGTCGGGGCGGATGGGCGTGCGGTCGTACTCGTGGCTGTAGTGCTTGATATTGAAGCAGCGGTCGCACGGCGGCGGCGGCGGCGCGGCCGCCGTCGTCTGATACAGCGCCTCGACGTGGTCGGGCTGCAGAAAGGCATCGAACACCCGCGTCGCGCGGTAGGACGCCGTGGTCTTGGCGGGCCGCTGCGCTTGGATCTTCGCCCGCGCGGCGGGGGACGCCGCGGCGGCCGCGGCGCGCTCGGGACCCAGGTAGCCCGGCTGGCTCGCATCGAGGACCTGGTACGCGGCGCCGCAGCCGGGGCAGGCGCCCTTGGGGGCGCGGCGTGGCGGCGCGACGGGCGGCGATGGCGGCGATGGCGGCAGCGACGACGATGGCGGCGCCGTCTTCTCGGCCGCCGTCGCTAAGGACCGGCGCACCGTCCGCGCCGGCGGCACCTCGCCCGCGCGGAAAGACGGCCTAGCCGGCATCCAGGGCCAGCCCGGGCTGTAGGCTGCCGGCCGTCGCAGGAAGCGACGACCGCCGCTGACGGCTGCCAAGGTGCGATGGGCGGCGGCGGTCCGCACGGGGATGATGGCGGCGGGCGGGGCCGCTGCCGCTGCCGCTGCCGCTGCCGCGGGCCATGCGCATCGCATGCCAGCGGCCATGATGCGGATGATGAGCGGATCAGAGCAGGGCGCGTGGACGGCGATTGGAGTTGCGCCGCGATGCGCTGCACGGCGCTGCGGAATGGGCGGGAAGAGCGGCGTTCCGGGGCGCATGAACGCCGAAAAAAGGCCGCCCGGCGGTCATTCATCATCGCCCCTTGCACGTGCGTCGACGCACGCGGGAGACCCGCTCTGCTCAGGTCGGGCTGCGAGCCCGCGTCGGCGTCCATGGCGCCGTCGTCAAGGCCGCCGTCGACGGCCACCTGGGCAGGCTCCGCAGGGCCGGCCTCACCGGCCCGACGGCGTTCGCTCATGATCGCCCTCCCACGGCGCGGCTGGGGGGGAAGGGCGGCGGCGGGAGGAAGGGCGCGACGGCGCGACGTCTTCGCTTGGCGGTCGCGGGCCCCGCGGCCAGGAAGGCGCTCGCGGCGAGCGGCGGCGGCGGCGGCGGCGGCGGCGACGGCGACAATGGCGACGGCGGCTTGCATGCGCGCAGCAACCGCCGTCGCCGTCGCCGTCGCCGTTGCCGTCGCCCCGTCGTGCGCGTCGCCGCCCACGAAGCGGCCAGCCGCGGCGCGTCCGCCCCCGTCCCGTCTCGGTTCCCGGCCGACGCCGGCGCGCCGCCACGGCGCAGCGCCGACGGCGACGAAGGCCCCCGCGCCGCGGCGTCCCGCACGCCTCGTTGCTCGCGCGCCTGCGGCAGGCGGCGACGGACGGCCGCTGGCCGCGTGGACGACCCTGTTCTTGAGCGCGCCTCCGCGAGCGTCCACGCGGCGGCCCGAAGGACGACCACGAGGGCAGCGACGCGATGCCGCGCGTCGCAGTGGCCTGCCCAGGGCGCGCGGGACATCGCCATCGACGCCATCGACGCCATCGACGCCATCGACGCGTGGCCACTGCCTTCACCGTCAACCCGACGTCCTGGGCCGTTGCTTCGCGGTATCCCCACGCTGACCCGGCGCCTCGTCGCCATCGCCCATCGCCCATCGCCCATCGCCGTCGCCTCTCGCTCGTGGCCCATCGCCAGTCCCCGATCGCCCGTTCGACCCCGTGGCCTCCGCTGCCTCGCGCCCGATCCCGGTGGCCCCTTTCGCCGGCGTGGCTTATACTCGCAGCGCGCGCCGCTCGTCGGTCGGTTCTCGCGCTAGCGGACGGCAGCAGCGCCTGCGGCGGCTCCCGCGTGCCCTCCGCGAGCGCCCCGCCCTCTGAGCCGGCGCTCCGCATCGATCCGGTCTCCTCCGCGGCCGCGGCTGACAGACCGCTCGGCGCCTTCGCTGGTCCCGGTGGCCGCCGGTGCCCGCGCGTCCGTGCGCCTCATAGTCGACGCCGCGCTTTTCCGGCGCTCCGACGCCCGCCGTCGACGCCCGTCGCGCGCCGCCGCCCAGCCGCTCCGTGTCCGCCCCGGGCCCCCTGCGTGCTGTTGAGCGCGGCCTGCGACCCGCCTCCCACCCGACCCCGATCGACGCGTCGCGGCGCGTGCTTCCCCCTCCGCGGGCCGGTTGGCGGCGTTGAGTTCGACGGGTCCACGTGCGCTCCACGTGCTTCCCGCGTGCCGGTGCTGAGCCAGTCACGAGCGAGCGCAACGAAACGTTTCGAGACCGCGTCCGCGTCCTTCCCCCCACCCCCCGAGTCCGGTTGCGGGGGCCGGCCGGCGCCATGGCGAACCGGAAGCTGCAGACCGAGATCGACCGCGTGCTCAAGAAAGTGAGCGAGGGCGTCGAGACGTTCGAAAGCATCTTCGACAAGATCCAGACCGCGACGAGCGTGCCGCAGAAGGAGAAGGCCGAGGGCGACTTGAAAAAGGAAATCAAGAAGCTGCAGCGGTATCGCGACAACATCAAGACATGGCTGTCAAACAACGACATCAAGGACAAGCGGGTCCTGCTGGAGAACCGCAAGCTCATCGAGACCCAGATGGAACGGTTCAAGGCCTGCGAAAAAGAGCTCAAGACCAAAGCCTACTCGAAAGAGGGGCTCTCGGCCGCCGCGAAGCTGGACCCCGCCGAGAAAGAGCGGCTGGAGTTCCGGATGTGGATCTCGGACACGGTGGACCGGCTCTCGACCCAGATCGACACCTGGGAAGCCGAGCAGGAGACGCTGGCCTTGAGCGGCAAGAAGAGCAAGAAGGCCGACACCGCGAAGCATGAGCGCATGAAGGAAATCGAGCACCACATCGAGCGGCATCGCTGGCACATGGCGAAGCTCGAGATGATCCTGCGCATGGTCGACAACGGCGCGCTCGACATCGAGGCCGTCAAGGCCATCCAGGACGACATCATCTACTACGTCGAGGAGAACGAGTCCGAAGACTTCCTCGAGGACGATGGCATCTACGACGGGCTCGACCTCGATGACGCCGAGATCTTTGGGCTGCCCGGCGACGACGACGACGCGCACCACGACAAGTCCGGCTCCGCCACGCCCAGCAAGGACGATGACACGCCCTCCGAAAAGCACGCCCGCGCCAACAAGAAGAGCCGAGGCGCTGACGCGGGCGGCGACGACTCCGCCCTCACCTCGGGCGTTGCCTCGCCCGCCCGCGGCGCCAGCACCCGCAGCGGCAGTGCCACCCCCAGCCGCTCCCGCGAGCCCACCGCCAATCTCGGCAACGACGACCTGCCCGCCGCCACCGCCGCCGCTGCTACCGCCGCTGCCGCCACCGCCACCGCCACCGCCGCTGCCACCGCCGCCGCGGCGAGCACCAAACTCTCCAAGCGCGCCGCCGCCGCCGCCGCGGCCGCCGCCGCCGCCGCCCAGTCCTCCGTCAATGACGCTTCGGCGTCGTCCAAATCGGCCCCGACGCCCATCGATACCTTCAAGCAACCCGAGATCCGCTACGCGAGCATCGTCTCCAAAGACATCCCGACGTCGCGGCCCGCCTCGGCCGCGATCACGACGTCGGCCGCCGTCCCGCCGGCCGCGGCCGCGCCGTCGACCGCCACCACCGCTCCCGCCCCGCCCTCGGCCGCCTCGGCCACCGCGCCTGCCACCCCGGCGCCCGCGTCCGTCGTCACGCCCGCCACGCCCGCCGCCCCGGCGGCTCGCGCAACCCCCATCGAAACGCACGACGCGGCCCCGACGTCCGCCACGGCCCAGACCCCGACATCCGCGACCGCGGGGACCGCCGCCGCCGCCGCCGCCGCCGCCGCTGATGCTGCTGCTGCTGCCGCTGCTGCCGCCGCCACGACGCCGGTGCCTGCCGTGGCCGCCTTCGCTGACCTCGTGGCGAGCTTCGAGACGACCAAGCAGCGTAGCGCGCTCGCCGACGGGCTGGGGTCGCTGGGCGCCGGGCTGGCCGGCACGCCTGCGCTGCCGGGTGCACCCGGCGCAGCGGCCCCGGGCGAAGAGCCGGTCCCGACAGCGCACGCGATGCTCGAGACAAGCTACCGCTTCCTGCCGAACGCGCTGGATGCGACGGCAACGTCGACGCGCACCTCGCACGCCAACAGCAGCGCTTACCTGGCCGAGCGGCCATTCCCGGTGCCGAGCTACTACCCGCAGCAGCCGCTGCCCTTCCTGGAGCCGACGGTGCCGTCGGCGGGCGGCTCGCCCGCGGCGCACGCAGCGGCGCTCGCGGCGCGCAACGCCCTGCTCGAGAAACTGGGCACCGACACGCTCTTCTTTATGTTCTACTACCAGCAGGGCACGCTCGCGCAGTCGTTGGCCGCACGCGAGCTGAAGCGCCAGTCGTGGCGCTTCCACAAGAAGTACTTGACCTGGTTCCAGCGCCACGACGAGCCGACCTCGATCACGGAGGAGCAGGAGCAAGGCACCTACATCTACTTCGATTACGAAGCCGCCTGGTGCCAGCGCAAGAAGGACGGGTTCTGCTTCGAGTACCGCTACTTGGAAGAAGCCGATGAGCGATAGACCCCGACGCCTGTTCGTGATCCGCCACGGTCACGCGATGGTCGTGGGGGGGAGACCAGCATCGGTCTCTGCTTTCTTTTTTTTGCTTCTTTGTATGTTCATGTCTCATCACCATTCGTTTATATATAGGCCGGACGTATATATAGGCCCAACCCGTATATATAGGCCCGTCCTGGCACCTTACGCACACACCATGCTCTCCGTGGTGCCCCCCAGGAGTCCCCCCACCGAGGCAGTACGGATATTGGCTCAGGGTCGGCCTGCCGATCTTGTGCTGCAACTTGATTTGCGCCGGATTGCGACACAGCGCTATCGGTCTGTCGAGTAAGGCCAGACAGCGTTGGAAGTTCAACGCGGCATTGAGGGCGCGGTTCACAAACTTGCTGTGGGTGGCATTGTGCCACAGCAAACGTCAAACAACGGGCCGCGAACCCACCGACCACGTCGCCTCTGATGAGGTCCACCCTAATCAGTGAAGGGGGATCTATAAAAATGAACGAAGCGTTTTGCTGGAGAAACGCTGCAAGAAGACGTTTCAGAACTGGAAACCGAAGCCCGGGTGGCCGCCGCGGCCGCCGCCGCCGCCGCCCATGCCGCCCATGCCGCCGCCCATACCGCCGCCGCCAAAGAACATGCGAAGAATATCCTCCTGGTTGCCCATGCCGCCCATGCCGCCACCGAAGCCGTGGTGGTGAGAGTGCATGCCCGAGTCGCCGCTGGCCGAGGCGCCATCGACATGGATGCCGGCATCAACCCGGGCGCGCTTGTCCTCGTCGCCGAGCACTGACCACGCTTCCTGGATGTCGCGGAACTTGGCCTCGGCCTTGGCGCGCTCGGCATCGTCCAGTCGGCTCGTCTTGTCCGGGTGGTACTGCAGCGCGAGCTTGTGGTAGGCCTTCTTGAGCTGGTTCTGCGAGCAGCCGCGGTCGGAAATGCCGAGGATCTCGTAGTAGTCCTTGCGCGAGGCCTTCTGGTGGAGCTCCTTGGCGGTCTTGAGGGCCTGACGGAGCGAGGGCTGCTTCGGCGCGAGGTTCTGGCACAGCACTGTGTAGTCGCGCACCGCCTCCTCGTACTCCTTGAGCTGCATGCGCCACGACGCGCGGTTCGTCAGCAACTTCTGGTAGAACGCGGCCTGCGAGGAGTTGCCCATGGCATCACCGTCGATGTGCGGCGGCTCGGCGCTCGCGGCGCCGGCCTCGTCCGAACCCGCCTGCGTCGCCGGGAACAGCGTCGCGTTGACCGTGTCCACAGCGCGCGTTACCAAGTCACAGGCCTGGGTATAGTTGCCCGTCTTCGACTCGACAAGCGCCAGATTGCTGAGGACCTTGGCCTGGCCAATGCCCTTCCACCGGTTGATGGCGAGGAACTGGTTGTAGGCGGTCCTGGCCGTGTCCCAGTCCTGCTGGCCGAACGCGGCGTTGCCTTGCTGCTTGATGGCCTCGAGCTCGCGGAGCTCCTTGCGCAGCGTCTTGGCCGCCGCGGCATCCGGATCGTAAGCGAGCGCCTGCGTCAGCAGGGCCTGCACCTGCGCGGGATCGTGCAACGCCAGCGTCGTGATCACCTCCGCACGCAAGCAAATCGCGTCGGCGTGGCGCGGCTGCGACTGTAGGATAAATGTCACCAGCGTCTGCGCGTTCTGGTAGTCCCCCAGTGCATACACGCAGCGCGCGCGCAGAAGCCGCCAGCTAACCGGCACGCCGTTCAGCTGCGTCGAGTCGAGCCTCGTGTACACGCTCTCGATCTGGCTGCCTTCGCCGCCGGCGCGCGGTGACAGCTGCGGGTCGACCTTCATCATGGCCATCTCGACGGCTTGGATGCAGCGACGGTACCTGGCAGAATCATACGCGGCGTGGGCCTCCGCAAGACCAGCGTTGATGGCGCGGATCACGCCGAGCTCGGCCGCGAGCGCCGGCTTCTGCTGGACGCGGGCCGCGATCTCCTTCGGGGTGAGGTGCGTGGCACTCGTCAACGCCTCGATGGCGGCCAGGCCCTGTGTCAGCTCACGCTCCGCGGAGGCCATTTGGCCCAGGCTGGCGTGGCACTTGGCCGCGCGGAGGTAGGCCTTGATGAAGGTCGGGTCCAGGCGGATGGCCGCGCGGCAGTCGTCCAGGGCCAGGTGGTGCTGCCGCAGCATCATACGCGCCGCCGCCCGGTTGGAGTAGTAGATGTGATGTGATGGGTCCAGCTCAATCGCCTCGGTATAGAGGTCCACCGCCTGGTGGTAGTCACCGCGGGCATGGCACGCATTGGCGCGGGTCTTGATCGCTTCCGCCTCACTATCATACTCGTCAGATCATGGATGCCAGTCACGTCGCATCGTCGTATAGGCAGTGCGTGAGTATCCATGGAAACACGCCTTCGCCGAGGTGCGAGAAACGGACCTTGCCATCGTCTCGAGTCGTTTACCTATTGAGTGCTGGCGGTGCGGCCGGGGAGGCCGCGGCGGCGGCGACAAGAGAAGGGGTCATTTCGGGAGTCACCATCATAACGCCCACGCGGTGCTGAAATGGCGCAGACGGGAGGTGCAGGGTGCGGGCCGTAGGGGCGACAGCAGGGATGGTCCGTATGGGACGACGGCGTGGATAGCGACGACGACGGCGGCGAGTCGGCAGGACCGCAGCACCGCAGGTGAGACCATACCCTGCCCATCGCCTCCTGTTCATGTAGACGGGTCCAAGCCATGCCGGTCGCCCCTCGGTCCGGACGCCACGTGCTGGCCGCCTCAGGCCCTTGGCCTCGTAAATGGAGCGCTCGAGACCGGCCGTCCGTCCCATGCCACCAGCAGCAGCCGCAGCAGCGAACGCCGCGGCGCCCAGCGGCCACGCCGCTTGCCACGCCATACCACCCGGCGCCGCCATTCCGCCCATTTCGCACGACCGGCCGAGCCAACGGATTCCAGCTGCGAGAGACCAAACGGGAGGGACCCCCCAAGCGCCGTGGCGGGCCCCAAGCCCAGCCGCTGAGAGGCGTCATGGACCGTGGACCGCACCCACAGAAGGGCGACCGCGCCGGACTCACCGGGGCATAAGACCACCCGGCCCCGCTTGTCTCACTTGCCCTATGCTCACGTCAAACCACAGACAGCAAAAGAACACTAGCAGCAGTAGGAAAATGTGATCGATGACAGGATCGAACTGCCGACCTTATCCGTGTTAAGGATACGTGATAACCAACTACACCAATCGACCAATTTTTGTTTTGTGACGGGGACGGTCGCCCAGGTCGCCCCCCACCCAGAAGCCGGTGGCTTAGCCTTTCTGCCCTCATCCTAGCCTCCAACACGACTCAGCCCCTCGCAAGCGTCAGTTGCGACGGGTGGCTGAGTGCATGCCTGCCTCGAGCTGCCAAGCGGCTCAAGAACTTAGCGGAGTCGGGGAGGGCATCCATCCATCCATCGACGCAGGGCCAACTGACAGGGTGCTGGGTTTTTGCCATACGGCCTTTCCCACACGCCTTGTCCGGGCCGCCCTCACTTCATCCTATATCACCAACCTTTTCCTTTCTAGTTTATATCATTCTATTCCTAAACCCCTGTGTTTGGACGGTCACGCATGTTTTCCGTGTGACA